>VUQG01033260.1:0-10346 GCA_015106755.1 Etia nguti | reverse complement strand
TTCAAATGTTTTTTTGTTTTTTTTTTTGTTTTTTTTTTTTTTTTTTGCTTTCTTTGTGTGCATAACTATGACCACCTCTTCCTCACGCTTGCAGTCAAACTGCTGGAAACGTCAGCTTGGGTGTGTCACGCTCTCCCTCTCTCTATCGTTCCTTCTTTTTTGGTAGCCTCTCCCTCATTTGTTTGTGCTTGTTTCTGAGGTTTTCTTTGCATGTGTGTGAGCAAACATACCGTATGAAGCTGGTCTTGCCAGTAGAATACTGTCCCACCAGTAAGACCATGGGCTTGTTGTCAAAGTCAGCATCCTCCAGCGCCGGAGAGTGGAACTCGTGAAACTTGTAGCTCTCCTCCAGTGGTAGGAGTTTGGTTTTATAGAGTTTCTTCAATCCTTCACTGACTGTCTGAAAGACTTCCGGCTCCTTCTTCCTCCTATCATCGGTTCCAAGCCAGCTGAACATCGCTGCTGGTTACTTATAGTTAGACTTATTTATGCTCCAGATAGGTAATGATAATCAAAAATGCTAATTATTGATCAGCTAGAAATCTATGCCAGCTTACTCTGTTTGTCACTGACCTGAAAGGCTACTAAATTCCAGAACTATTAAATGATCTATAACGAAAAAAAGACCTAAGTTAAATCAATAAGCAAATTTACACTAAAGAAAATGTTTTAATAAGACCTGCATAAATATATAGATATTTTGTTATCCTGAAAATATATTTTAACACACACAATACAGGACTATTAGTGCCCAATGGTTAACGTTAGTCACTATCCTACTGCACTAAATGAGTGGTGACACTTGTGGTTTTTGATGATATATTAGGCCAATTTTGATTATTTATAGGCTTTAAACTGTGGTGATATGTACAACGTAAAAACAAACAAAACAAAACAAAAATCCTAAAAACAAACCGCTCCGTAAATCTATCAGAATTTAAACCTGATCATTCAAATGCACTCTCATCATCTCGAGTCCATCGGTCCTCCCAGTCCAGTCCAGGCCACCTCTGCTGCAGAGCCTGTTTATGTTTACCCCCAGTCTACCTCAGTAAACAAACGCTGCCGAGAAAAGCCTAAATCATTCTGCTCTGACTCAACATCACATTACCGCTATTCAATTTCGTCCGAGGGCTAGCAGAGGAATCCCACAAACGATGCACCGACAAGCTGTCAGGAGAGCGAACGCCGTTATTGTTCCGCCGCTCCCGCTCTTCTGCTCAAAAACAAAAAGGAAAAAACAAGACAACAACCAGAGCAAACAATCTTCAGGGACAAAGATAATTTCTGTCGTTTTCGAGTTAAAAATAAGAGCAGACTGTCTTGCTAGCACTACCGGTTATTTTCTATAACAGAACGGGCTGAAAGTAGCAGCAGCTGATGTCCTGCAGCTCTATTTAAATGCCGAGTCTGAGGAAACCCGAGCCCGCCGGAAGTGCCCAACGGCTGGCAGCCCGACCCACCGTGGACCCGCCCAGTGATGAGAGAGCTGGAGGTGAAGCCGGCCCGGACGACGCCATGTTGGATGAGACGAGACAGGGGAGTTACAGTTCAAACACACCGCGCCACCTAAAGGTTATTAAAATAACTTGAAGTAGTTGAACACTTATACCTTTTATCTTTTTTTCCTTCTTTTAACTATTGTACCAGAGTTATTGCAGTTTTGTATTTTCTAATTAGTTGGTGTTTTATTGTTATTATTATTTTGAAGTTTTGTTGTTAATTTAATTTAGTTTCAGATAGCTTCCATATTGGACTTCCCCGTTTCAGTTTAGTTTTCATTGTTTGAAAATGTTTCGTTTTAGTTTAGTTATTTTATTCAGTGTAAGTTTTAGCCTTTTTAGTTATTAATGCATGGAGGCCATATGTCAGAGGCAAGATATAGGAAAGTCAGTGACTTTCCTATATCTTTTAACACTCTCCTATATGAGAGTAAGGACTCAGAACCCTTTTAAAACCGCTGACGCAAACTCTTGTAGACATCCAAAGTCGAGGATATTTCCTCTATATTTTTATTTTATTTTATTTAGGTTTTTAAATTCACGAAAAGTAAACCTGTAGTTTACTTTTCGGGGGGGTAACTAACTTTTTTCCACAGCTAGTTTTAGTGTTTTAGAGTCATAAACTTTGTATTTAACCTGAATACATTCAAATACGTGCCTTTATTCTTCCAATCCAGAATCCGACATTTAATCACGGCCCATTGTTAAAGTAATTAAACGTGTAAAAAAAAGAACTTTCACAGTCTATAAATTAGACAGAGAAGAAGAATCAGCATGATAAAGGTTTTCAAATCACGGTGGGTAGCAAAGGTAAAGCAAATATTTCATCATACAGGATTTTATTAACATGTGGGGACATACCTGAATGGTAAATGAAAGGTAGATAAAAGTATCAGCTGAGAAGAGGATATTTGATATCCCAAAGCAAAACTGGAAATTTGAATCTTGAACGATAGTGCCTGTATACATTATATAATACTTAAGCAAGACTTTCACCCACTTGTGTGGTTTAAAATAATCTATATATCTATATAATAAAATAATCTATTTGGCATTATTTGGCAAGGTTTAGATCTGTGGCTGCTGGCATTCCGGTAGTTATGGTCAGATTTTATGGTGTTGAATATGTTAATTGTTTATGCATACTCTGTAGATCAGGAAAACTTTGAGACTAGGGTATTTATTCCTTTGAATGTAGTTATTTTAAGTTGTGAAGAAAGACATTTTTCATATATATTTTAGACTGGGACCAAATGTACATGAGATGGAGAAGTAGTATAGCTGTAAAGACATTATTATGTAGAGTAAAATATTTGTATAGAAATTATAAGAAAGTATTTCAGCACGATCTCAATTGCAGTATCAATAAAATAGTTAGATTTATGCTTTATTAATTATACTTTACCATCATTTATCTGTCTCACAGGGGTCCTTCTCTACATAAGTACTTATCCCAGTTTTGTTTTCACCCTTATGTCATCTACAGTTTAACCAGCAGATGTCGCTATTATCTCTACTTTGACTTTGCAGAGGCTTTAAGGCATGTGTCAGGAATAGAAACAATAGTAAAACAAAACTATTTGATCTACTCAAGCTACTCGTCCAGTTTCCTTGCCTTGCCAATTGTCTTCACCGTCTCATGTTCCTTTTTCCTGATGTTCCTATCACTTATATATACAGGAACAACAACAAAGTGCAGACGTGAATGAAAGAACTTAATTTTGTTTCAACAACTTCTCAAATCAGGACAAACGGTCCAAAGAGTGGTAAATGTTTTGAATGAACAGGGGCGGTGAGTGTAAAGACAAAGCACTAGGTACGATCGCCACTTGCTTCCTTTATCCTTTATTCGTTCAACAATTATCCTTTTATCTTCTTCAAAGCTACATTTTTGCACATTCATCTCATATTGGGACACCTGGAACAAAATTCGAGTTGTAAGGATCCTAAATCTAAACCACATTACCATATATAAAAATTGCGATTTCAGGGTAAACCTGTAATTACATAAGTTCAGTCTTACTTTGTCAATAGTACTGGTCTAAATTGCTGAGTTATTGTTCCTCAGTATTCTTGTAATTTTCCATCAATTGAATATTTCTTTTCTTTCTGCAAATAAAGCACACACAGGTGTCAGCAAAACCTAAACACTGAGATACACAATAAGCCAGGTTGTATTTATGTCTTTTGTGAAGTATACAGAGCTTAAAACCTTTGCAATCTCAAAAAGTTAAAATTAATTAAAACAAAACAAAACAAAAATTAAAACCACTTAAAAACTGTCACAGTGGGTGCAGGAAGATGACTTGAATACGAGGACTCCAAAGAACTTAATAAACAAACTTAGCAAACAAATGAGTACCCTTTTATTTAGGCTGGGTGCCAAAGTCTGTTGAGCAAGGCAAGTATCAAGTGACAGAACACATAAGGGAAGGTAAACAGCTATTCAAAGATCTAAAGAAAAGCATATTGTTGTATAATTATACCTGGGTAATCAGAGGGAAGCGCAGAGAAAAAATCAGAATACAATGAATAAACAATCATATTATGACACTATACATCAAAATAATACATTACATATTGGATTTTGTGTTTTTTATTTTTATTTTATTTCTAAAAAAAAACAGTGAAAGCCATGCTGTGTAATGACACAATGGCAGTACTAAATTGAAAAAACTAATTGCTGTACTTTATTCAAACTGTATAAATATAATTTTGCAAAAGTGCTTTAATGACAGTAAAACTCATCCCACAGGCTGTTTTTGCGAGGCCTGCAGTGCTTGTTCGCTTGGCTCATGTATTAAAACAGAGACAACTATGTTAATTTATCAATTTAATCTTTTTATCTACATTTTTTATATTATACTCATTATATATAATCAGATGGCAAAAATGGCTTTCATAAACACCAAGAATAATAAGTAATGAATAGTAAATACATACATTTCTCCTTCTTTGCAAGCTACATATTCATTGCATAGGACAAAGTAATGAATTACAAGCACTATTAGCATTACTTTTTGGGGAGCAGTTCTTCACACATATATATATATATATATACGAAAACACATTCTCATGACCTCGAAGTCTCCCTGCACTGAAAATTGTTTAGCAAAATTTACTGACAACAATATACATGTAAGTTACACGTAATATGGCAGTGTATTCTGAGAACAGCTAATCTGTAAGGATATGAGTGTTTAAAAATAGTTCCCAAAACCATTATAGACCTTTAGTAAGTTTCTTCCAGACTGGTTAACGTATCTAGGAGGAGTTAGGGAACAGACATCCATACGTACACAAACTTTGAGTGGGCCAGATGGAAACATTTGTCTAACCATACATCAAAATTTTGTTAAATTATGTGCATGTAAGAACAGATACTTTGGTGCCAATTCTGTCTATTTGCATAGATGCAGGCTGAAAGAAGAGCTCACACAAACCTGTTTCCTGCATATAAACAAACTGTTAACAGGAGGATTACAAGCTAAGAACAACAGCTTACCACAGAAGAACATCGTGCCTGATCTCAGCATCCTTTGATTTCTGGAAGTGTTCCTGAGTCTGTGACAGTATCATGCCTTTTTTTTAAAATGTGGTGCTACCTAAGGGCTCAGAGATCACAGGCATCCAATATTGATTTTTGTTCTTGTCCCTTGTGCACAGAGATTTCTCCAGATTCTCAGAACATTTTGATAATATTATGTACTGTAGATAAAGTCTTCACAATTACACACCGAGAAACGTCATTCTAAAAGTATTCCACTATTTCTAGATGTAGTTTTTTTGGGCAAACCCATGCTCACATTTACTTCTGAGAATCTCTGCCTCTTTAAGATGCTCTTTTCATGCTCTATCATGTTACTGACTTGTTGTCAATTAACATAATTAGTTACGAAATGCTCCTACAAATATTTCTTTTTAGTACCATTTACCTTTCCAACTTTTTGCTGCCTCCCATACCCCCATCCAAACTTTGAGATGTGTTTCTGCCATCTAATTTAAAACAAGCTAATAGTTTTCATGAAACAGTAAAATGTCTCAGTTTAAATATTTGATATGCTCACTGTGTTCGATTGTAAGTAAAATATGGGTTTATGACATTTGCATTGTACACGGTGTCCTAATATCTTCTTAATATACAAGAGTTTAACTGGACAACAAACTGTATAAAGCTATAAAACAACATGGATATCATGATTTTAAATGAACGGTTAACCAGAGTTCATGCACCAACCTGAGTTCTGTAAATGCATGAATCTGAAACAACCTGTTTCAGATGTTATCAGTCCGCTGAATGGACGTTAGAAGTGGGTGTCAGAAACTAAATGTACCCGTTTCCCCTTTGTGCTGTTTTAGTAACACAAAGGTTAAGTTTCTACAGGAAGAAATTATTTATTCTCAGAAAGTCCCATCGAGATACAAAGAGATGGTATGAGTCAGACGTTATTAATTAACATATTTTGGGCAGTTACAACTTCATGCAGGAACAGCACGGGCACAGAAAGAGGAACGCCGTTAACACAGACCACACTGATTTCCTTCATAAAAGTCAAAACAAAGTATAATTTATGCACAAATGTTCAGAAGTGCCAGTGAAAACCTTTTGTGTACTTTGTAATGATCACATATTTTAACTGCTATTTTAAGCACATCGTTGGTGTTGGAATGCAGGACTCACGGTAGCAAACAAGTCTGACAAATTCTAAATGACAAAGTGTAAAATATGTTTGTGGACGTCTCAACTCAGCTCAGAACAGAAAGAGCAAAAATGGAGAAAAACAAGGTAAAACTATAATGTTGTTAATACTGCAGATGGGAATACATTTGCAAGGTTCAGAGAAGCAACAAAAGATGGCATGATCAGATTTTTCAGATTGAACCAGTTTTTTAGTACAAAGGCACAAAGGTAGTGGGCACATACAGCAGATCATACAACTCATTATTAATCAAAGATGCTGTACATTAAATAAAGCAATAAAGAGTAAAGTGCTATACTCTTGTCATGATCATGGACAGTTACACAGGTACTCTCATCATTCCACTTAACATCATCATTTCCAGTTATAGAATGGATACTTCTGTTACTGGCAGTGAAAACGAGGGATTCGTTTCACTGCGATTCCACAAACACAACGGCGAAAGGTGTATAATTCAGTGTTTAAATGAAAGCAGGTTGAATGCTTTACCCGGAACAGCACGATGGACAAGCTGATTAAAAAAAACTACCCACTGTAATTCAACCTTTATAAGTAAACACTGACGCATACAGTCACGCAACATCTACAATACACTGCGATCATACCTTAAAGAAAACACCTGGGTAAAGTTTCCTATATAGGATTTTGTTGTACTTTCTATTTTTAAAAATAACAAACAATACATCTGATTATCTTAGAGAGATATGTCAGACGCCAGTCCAGGATGAAGTGTAGTTTCTTCGTTAGGTTATGATCATATGTTGTATTAACCTCTGTCACTATCAGAGAGCTAAATTAGGAAAAATACAGATTAAAAACAAATTACATTAAAATATACAATGTATCTTGTAATTAGGATAAACACATATTTCCTTCAAAGTTCACCATAGTATGATTTCTTCATATGTATTTGCGTAATTTTTTAGGCTGTAGACTGACAGCTATAAAGGTAACCCTACTAGAGTACTAAGTGCTCCTAAAACTCTGCTTTTATCAAACACTGTATGCATTTTAATAGAACTGAGAAACTGTATACTGGCGATGTTTCCTGGATTATTTTGCATCTCAATAACAGGGTTAGTGCTTTTTACTGATGAATATCATCTACTATTCCACGGGGATCCCAACAGTCCCATTTGTTGAAAACCTTCTCCACCTCACTCCCTGTTTCCACCTGTCATTTTCTTACTCTTTCTATATCTCTTCCTCTTCGTCACTTGCTCGGCTGACAAAAACATTATCTCCCCTCAACATAGCTCTCATCATATACTCCTCTTCACTCCGTCTTCTACCTCTCTCTGAAAGTAGAGGTACATCCAGTCCTCTTTCATGATTGACACTAAAGTCATCTAGCGAGATATCAGATTGGTCCGAGTGGGAGGCAGACATGTTTGGAATGTTCTGTGGGACATAAGGAAACATTAAAGGCACATTCTCACAGTTATTTCCTTCCTCCACACCTCTGTTTGCCACTCCCTCCCTGTCTGTGCTCCAGATCACCTCTCCATGCAGCTCTTCTCCCCCTTTTACTTCCTCCACTGCTTGCAGATTTAACCGAATGCTTACCAGTAAACTTCCAATCTGTCCATCCTTCTTTTTATTGAGCTCACATGTAGCTGATCTCGGAAAGGACTGTAAACCTGCAGATGACCGGCAATGTGTCTGCATGGGGGTTTGTTTGCATGTCCAAGAAGTGTTAGCCTGAGGAGCATAAGCTCCACCAGAGTTAACGCTCTCAACTCTCCGGTCTCCATCATCACGATTCCCTGCTCTTGCTTCCTCTTCTCCTTCAACAGTGATTTGAGGAGCCATGCTGATACCCCCGTAGTCAACGGACAAATCATCCAAGGGTTCCTCTGGCTCTAAGGGAGCCTCATGCCTATGGGGGGAGTAGCTGGGTGGGGGATCCACAACATGTAGAGAGTAGATGGGATGTTCAAGGCCTGACATTGTGCAAAAGTTTCCTGGTGGCTCAGGGCTGATGAGGCTGATTTTGATGTGGTTGGGACTCTCAGGAGGGAACATAATAGGAGACTTGTGAAAAGAAGGTGGGTTCTGGAAATTGGAGGGGAAGGAAAAAGGTATTAAATGTTTGATAATTTACCTTTGAAACACTGCTCAAACATATATCATTTATGTGAAATGCAAAGCAATAGTCTCAGTTTGCAACTGCAATTATGTCAGTGGGTCCCTACAGTGAATTGTTAAATTCATATTTAAAAAACAAAAACAAAAACAAAAACATGCATTGCCCAGTCTAGTGAACCTACATTAATTAAAGTTAAGTGCAGGTTAGGTATTGAATTGCCAGTATGGTTTTTTTATGCATTTCTATTACCAGTATATTTGGACTGTGTTGGTCTTTCCCAGACAGGTAGTGATGGAAAAAGTAGCCAGCTGCAATGATCATACCAATGCACAAAGCTGGAACAACAATACCCACAATCACACTCTGCAGCTGCTCAATCACAGGGTCTAGAGAAAAAGGAAAAGAAAAAAAAAAAAAGCAGGGTGAAGTCAGTAAAAATATTTATTCATCCAGCTTCTGATGACATTTTTGGGCTTGTGATGTGAAAAGAAAATAATCTAAAATCTGGACCATTTCCCTGACCAACATATTTGTCTCACACAAGGAAGTACAAAACACCTGCCGCACAAACACTAATCGCTCTTCAGCTTTCATATCATGTTTATTGACATTCCTTTCTACATTTCAAACAGCGAGCCGAATATTCTCATTCACAGACACAGTCACGTAATGGGGTTGTACCTTGAGGTGTGGTTATGCAGAGCCATGCAGAGGACTGGCAGTGGATTGGCATCGAGAGGAATTTTGACTTTGCAGCAAAGCAGTATTCCGTGTTGTAGTTCATCAGGCGGTATTTGTACAGGCTGCCAACAACCGGGAAATAGTGCTAAAAACCAACAAGTGCACAGATTAGGCAGTGCTAGAGAGTGGGACAAGAATTTTTTTTTTTTTTTTAAATTGCTGCACAAAAAAAAGTTTATGCTTTGTGGGCATAGGTTAAGTTTGTCATCATAGCTAAGCAGTTATAAAGACTACAAAAAAATGAAGGTGTAGTAGGTGACTCAGTGCTCTACAAGGAAGTTTTCAATGTAATGTCTTGCGTGAAACTTTATTTGTTCCCGACAATCTGTTTTTTAAATGAAAGCAATTCAGGGCAGCCTAGGAAGACAACGTCAGATAGAGATTGTATCTTGATTTATACCCACCGTGTTGTTCTGACGGGGGTTGTGAATAGAAAGGTTGTAAGTCATTTCGGGGTAGAGTGTCGCCATGGAAAGCACTGGGGTGTGGTTGTTTGGTGGATACCTCATCGGTCCCTTCATAGTGATGATGGCACTGTTGTTTTCAATTTCCACAGAAAGCAGTGGGGGCCCCAAAGTAGCTACAAGGTTGGACAAACATTTGTTGTTTAAAGTGTATACATGTTACATATGAAGGAATACTTATTCCCCGAACTTACTGTCCATCTTTGGATCGAATCTCCTGGGTATGAAAGCCCATGGGGAAGACGCTCTCTTGCCCACAGCACGAACTTTGGCATAGTAACTCTGATTCGCATCCCACGTTGCACTGCTCAGGTCGCACCACGTCCGCACTATTTTCGTACAGTGCTCCACTGCCTTCCAGTTCACCCGTTTCCCCTTCTTACCTTGAATTCTGTCTCCATAGCTGGCAAAGACAAAGACCCACACATTCAAGAACCAACAGACTTAAAAACTCCTTTGTCCCACACGCCATCAGACTGTTTAACTCCTCACTGGCGGGGAGAGGGAGGGGAAACAGGGGGACATATGAGGGCGGGAACAACTGAGCTGTAGTGCTTTTTTTTTTTTTTACACTGTGCAATATTTGCAATATTTGTTTTTTCTTATATTCGACTGTACAATAATGACTGTGCAATATACTCACTCAAATGTGCAATCCTATTTATTCATATTGTATATTCTGTATTTATATATGTGTATATGTGTAAATATGGTGTATTTATGCTTATATCCTATCCTTACTCTCTGTATCTGTAACATGCAACTTCTGTCGGTGCTGTGCTACTGGAAACTGAATTTCCCGGAGGAACCAACCCGAGGGATTAATAAAGTTTCATCTAATCTAATCTAA
>VUQG01033259.1:0-10476 GCA_015106755.1 Etia nguti | reverse complement strand
AATTCCTTGCTGACAGTTTAACCAAAAGGCATTTCCAGTAGAAATGGGCCGACATATCCTGAGCATAACCATGTATAATATAACGCCATAACCGCGTGAACGCGGCAAATCTCCGTTAGCGAGTTAACGCGGATCGCCCCGTGCGTGGGGCTGGATGCGCTAACGTGTTGACGTCGTGCAGCCCCAGGTTTTTTCGGCCAGCTTGCATGTTCTACCAAAAATTGTGCTTTGGTGGGTATCTGACAGACGAAAACCAAACCAGTTCCACACTGCTGAAGTTGGCACCATTTTTAGAAACCAATTCTGGTTCATCTGTTTCATTCAATGATCCGCTTTCGCCCTTCTCATTCTCCGTCGCCGCCATGCTTTTTCCGCCATGTGCGTATGAAAACAAAGGCACTGCGCATGTATATTCTATCGCGGTATTTCATTTTCTTATCGTTGCCTAACGTTATACCGGTATTACCGTGAACGGTATGATATGGCCCAGCCCTAATAATTAGTTAATGTATATATATAAATAACAAATATGTCATTAAACACAACAACAAAATTTAAAAAAATATTCATGGGTGTTAATTAAATTATCAAATTTCACATAAATTAATGCTTCTGATTTGGTTTGCTTCTGTATGCGTTTTAATTTAAATAATACCTCTATTTATTTACCTTCCTGTTTAAATTTGGATTTTCTTCCCTTCTTTCATTCTTTCTTTTCTTTTATTTACATAACCCTTTGAAGGACAGCCCCCTTTTGCAATAATGAATTAGAAAAAGACGTACACAGAAGCAGATGATATATATATATGTAAATTATACGCAAATTCAACTAAATATTAAATATGACACCATACTTGCAATTATTTTGATTTTTAATTTTTTTTTACAACATTATTATTTAGTATTATTTTGATAATTGATTTTTTTTTTATTTCGTCTACTTTTTCTGGCAGTTTCAGTCTTCCATACCTTGGATACTAAAGCATGGATTTTATATTCTGTAGCGGGTTTCTGTCATGTTCTCCCTGCAGCAGGCTGGAAACTTTCCTAAAATAAATGCTGAGGACCTGATGACCCTAAACTGTGGCTTTACTTCCTGCTCTGATCTACATGTAGGTCAGCGGGGCAGCAGCGGGGTCACGCGAGAGCAAACTCCAGCTCTGGTTTTACCGTCTGCACCGCCTCCTCCAAAACAGGGGTGGAGTCTCCTCTTTCTCCTTTCTGTCTGTCAAGTTCTTTGAAGCCTCCCGGGCAGCCATGGAGGCAAAAACTGCACCCAGAGGGGCACCAAATCAAATCTGAGGTGGAGGAAGCAGCAGAAAGAGGAGCTGAGGAGCTTCTGATGCTGTAATACACACAAACATTTCAGTGATGTTTAAATGAACCTGAGAGGGAACAAATGCACTGATTTAATCCCAAACAGTAAGCAAGAAACATGTAAAAATAAAGACGCAGACACTGAAAAGTCTGAAAGAGGTCTCCATCTCCAGAGGAACCACAGAAATCCAACATAAATGTGAGTTTCTCCCTCCTGTTTTACAGTCCCTGAAACACCGGGCTCGTGTGGATGATTGCAGTAATAACACACTGAGAAATCATGACACAAAGGCCAACGCTGGATCATTTAAGAGCAGAAACAGTTTCTCTCAAAACATAAAACCAGAATCTGTGTCCTGTAGCGAGTGTTGTTTTATTCTCCTCGTTGGTTTAAATCACCTAAATCTGTCCCCTGACCCCCTCTTTAGCAGGCCCATCTGAACTTCTTGTACGCTGCACATGGACACCAACTGTGTTTCTCTGTTTCACAGCTACATTCAGTGCGTTCAAATACATACTGGTGTCTAAATGTAGGTTAAAAATGACACCTTTCATATTCTGTAACTTCTTCTGAGCAGCCGTCTACCGTACACGGCGATATGAGCCCCTTAGGTTTTACCCAGAATGCACTTTTTGAAGTTTTCTTCCGAAAACAGATCAAACATGGTACAGGGTCAGTGTAAAAAAAGTTTAACCGCACATTTAGTCCCTCAGATATTTTCTCATTAATTTACGAAAGAAGCGCATGTCAGTTTTTCTACGTCATAAAGAAATGTTCTGGGAGTAAATGAAAGAAAACCTTCAGCACGGCTTCAAACTGTAAGAAATAAACATGCAAACGTTTTTGTAGCTGTGCTGATCAGTAGGTTGGAGGCTTTCAATCCTACTACGACAGGACATGAGTGAAAACACCCAGCAAGTGACCCGGGTCAGACTCACACCTGTGCCTCTGCAATAGCCTTCAGGTATATGAGTCGTTTGAGCAACACTGAGCTAAACAAGTACCCATAGTCGGTGGTCACATCAATCATAAAATCATAACACTGCTATTGAAACTACGGCACACCCATGACACTGATGCTTGGAATTGAGGAAGTGATTCTGCCTTTAGGCTGGATATCTCCCCAACCTATGAAGTTATGAGGGATCGAAAAAGATGGAAAAGTGAAAAATCTAGAGCCGCTCCCTTTACTCCACACCCTTTTTCAGCTGATTGTGAGGGGCTCGGGTAAGACGTGGTGATGGTTTTGGCTTCCTTAGATCTGCATGCTGGAACAATTTGAAGCTGTGGGCTTCTGCGGTTGTTAAAAGAGCAGATTGAAAGAATAAATCCACCTTAAAAACATTGTTTACCTTCAGGTATCAGGGTTCAACAGACCCACAGCAAAGATTACGCATATGCTGTATTTAGGGGGGGTCCTCCTGTGTTTAGACCCAGGGTCACTCTGAGCATGCGCAGCTCCATCACCGCTCCAACTTTGAAATATTTAGGGTGGAAGTGAGAAGCGGCTCTGCGGCTGCTGTTCGTCACGTGACCTGCGCCTCTTTGATCAGTTTCTAAATTAAAGTGAAATCCTGAGTGGAAACTCGTTCTCTCAGCGCTTTCTTTCATCACGACTTCTCATCTCTGAAGTGCCTCCCTTCATCTCCGAGGAGGACGAGTGCGGGGGAGGATTAACTCACCCTCCTCTTCCTCACTGCCAGGCCTCAGCCTCTGACGCCGGGTGGATTATTAGTGGGATTAATCGAGATTAGACGAGCAGCCGAGGGCAACTTTCTCCTTCCACTTTTCGGTTGGGAAGCGCATAAAGGTTGTTAATGTGCCCCTCCCCCCTCTAACGAGACACCGAACATCAAACGCACCTCCACCTGATGACAGACGGATGCAGCAGGTCGCCGCCGCTCGAGCACAGGTGGAAACAGCTGGACGGAGATGGGTAAAGGCCGCCATCCTCATACACGAAGCTGGAAACAACATGCATCGAGGTAAGGAGGGGGAAGGTGGAAGCAAACTCCACGCCGAGATGGCAAATTACACGCCAATGCACGCTGCACCGCCGTGACATCAAACACACCTCGCAGCCTTTCATCCCGCCACAGCCTCGGACTCAGACGTGTGATAACTCGAGTGATGTCGCAGTCGCCGAATCAGCTCCTGACTCCGGCGGGGGAGTCTGTCACGGCGGGTGGAGACATGAAAACTGTGTTCTGCAGGTTTGTCACCGAGCAGGCGAAATTGGAAGCCACGCCGCCACAAACATCACGACAAAGAATAATCTGTTAACTGCAATGAACATGAGGGTTAAGATGGTCAGCACCTCCATCAATCCAACAACCAGCGAGTCCTCGTGTTTCTGATGGTTTTGGTCTCAAACCGGACAAAACCAGCGACCTGTCCTGAGGGACACAGGAGGGGGGACGTCCACACTGGTGCTTTCATCTGGAGTCTGTGTACAGCTCAGCTCAACACCTGCAACCAATTTATTTGTCCAATCGGTCAACCGTGAGGTCAGACCTTGGTCTGGACACGAGGGCTTCAGTTCATTGACACAAAATGTCACGTTTTTTGCGTCCATGAGCACAACTGTGTAAGTAGTGTATTTAAACAGGAAGTATATTTGTGTGGTAATCTGTTGTGGTGAAGACTGAGCTGAATCTGTCGACTTACTGGTAGATCTACAGTCCTACCCTCGCCCATCAGGTCACAGATACAAGCAGCAGAATTGAGCTTCTCCGTTTAGACTGCTGCCTTCACGACCTTAACCCAGATATTCAGATATTTTGTGTGCAGAATATAATGTCTTTGGAGGGGCCCCAATGGCAACCAATCTTTAAAAGATGTAGCAACCGATGCATTTTAACCCAAACCTAACCCACCAGTTTTTCTTCCATAATATCATGATCTAACCCTAGTACACTAACGTGAGTTCCTACCACTTTCGCGAGGAAGAAAATCAAGTCCGGAAACTAATGCAGCTTTCGAATTAATAGATTTAGATAAGGCTTTAGATTGCTGGCTCAATAACTGGTTAAAAAAACACAGTGAGGCGCTCTCCCTTTGAAGATTAAATCCTAAAAGGTAAAGTCTGCAGCAGAAAGCAAACAAAGACTGAAATCATGGGGAGAAAACTGTCTTTTTCTACCCTCTGCAGGTAAAAGAGTGCTCAAGGGCACTTAGATGGTGGGCACTTTGGGTCAGGATGATGACAAGGTCTCGTCAAAGTCAGCGCTGTGTTAATTCCAATTGATCAGCTCAATCAGAAACAGATCAGAGCTGTCTGTGGTAAGAGACTGCTTTATCTCGACGTCCTCCAAAATGAACTGTTGGTTTTTGTGTGTGTGTGAGGATTTGTTTTCTCTTTCCTCTCGTTAATCATCTCGTGACCTCCCAGATTTATCTGGTGATGGGGTCCTGACCTCTGACAGATACCAGTGAGAGGGATTTATAGCCGGCGCACTTTCAGGAAGGTTATTTCTCATTTTCCTGTGAGTTTAAGCTTCCTGGTGCAGGTTGTTTGCAGTAAAGTTGAAATCTGAGCATCCGCAGAGGTCTGCAGGGCTTTAATCTGTCCTCGGCTCTCTAGGGACACCGCCGCCGCTGCCGCCCTTATCGGGCCCTGCAGCACCCAACCCCGGCGAGAGCGTGGACAAGCACCGCCACATCAGAGAGGGTCACTGCGGCGAGGTTTATAGAAGGAGACACAAAGCAGCTGGATATTTGAAATGGTGATCTGTGAGCACAGCGGGATTAACCAGGGGTCAACTGCAGCTGGCAGGTGGAGACTGAAAACCGATGGAGGAAAAGATGGAGACATGGCTGTTAAATGGGATTACCAAGAAGTGTCTGGAAACAGCTCTGCTGCTGCATTTAAGGCAAAGGAAAAGCTTTAAAAAAATGTTTGAAGCCTTGAATGAATAGAAATCACCTTTTCAAAAACAGTTTACTGCTCCTAAGACACTATACATGCGTCTTTTTTCCTGGGTTTTCAACAGATCTTGAATTCCCATCATCCTTATGGTTTTGGAGCACCTTTGGGGAAACAAGCCCCTTTCTTCAAGGCAAATTTCCCTTTATCTTCTTTATTTTAGTGGCTTAGAAACAGGATGACAGCTCCAGGTTATTTTTAATATGAACTCTACAAATGTTTAGTTTTCTTTGAGGCCTTTCGAGATACAGTGAGTCCCGGTGTAATCCCTCCTGAACTGCCCTCCAACCTCGCTCTACAACAAGGGATTTTGAGCAACTGTCCTCAGGATTATTGGGATTATTGGGAAAATACTCCTCACTGATATCCTGCAACTATTTACAGTTCAATAAAGGCCAAAGCTACACCCTGATGGTGTCCTTTCAAGCTATATTAGTTTTAGATTTAGTTACATTTAGATGTTTCAATTCTAAATGCATGCAGACGCCCTTTAATAGAGACGATTAACCAACACTGAAAAGGTCTGAATGAATCTTTCTGTGGATCATATTTCCAGTTCTTGGTCCTGAAACGACGTAAATACCCACAGGTGCAGAATCAGCACCATTTATTTTATTGGTTTTACATAAACACACTAAAAGCTAGTGTGAAGAAGTCTTTAATATACTTTATGACTAATAGCAGTCACTTTAATGTACTAAGAAGAGACTTTGATCTACTGGTTATGGCAAAAGGCCAGTCACTTCAGTCACTTTGGGTCTCAGCGAGCATTACATGAGTACAGATGCTTAAATCATAAATATAAAACAAGGGTTGTTTTAAAGCAATTATTCACTGATACTGATCAATACATCAGGAACAGGCGAGCTCAGAGGTAAAGTAAGAGAGAGAGGTGGTGTGTATCTGCTGACTGACCATCCCAGCATCCATCTGCTGTGTCGGCACGCTCTGCCTGCATCACATGAAATATGTATGCAGCTCTGCAGACGCTGCCGAAGCATGTCTGACCCGCCGCACCACCACGAGGGAGAAACACACACCTCTGTATCTCAAGTCGAGTCGGCTGTCTCTGGGATAAACTGCTCGGCCCTTAAAACGTGTTAAAATGACTGAAACAGCCGGAGACGTTTACTCGATACGCAACGCTGGACAGATCTCATCAAACTGCAAATATATGTTGAACAGTGGTGGAGGATTTCAGCTTGACAAATCATTTTAAACTGTCAGAGAAGAGCTGATAAAACAGAGGAGGTGTATAAAAACCATTTACCATTTAAATTAAACTTGCATTCAATCAGTTTTAATATTTCTATCATTCTATTTTTCTCTCAGTTTACCTCAGCTGTCAATGCTGGGTGAAGAGCCTCCGCCTTTATTTAGTCTGAAAGAGGCAGTACAACTTTGTAAAAGGAGTCTGATGCAGGTCAATTAGTCAGAGAAGATCAACTGACTAATGACAGCCATTAGTCATGTTAGTGAGGATATCCTGAACTTTTCTGTCAGTAAGGCTGCTGTTGTTGCCACTTAGTACAGTACAGTACATTTATGAGTACAGTATCCTTTTTCTTTTCTATTAAATAACCTTAAAATATCTTTGACTATACCTTTTGACACAAAACAATCAGGTCTGCAATGATGGGAAAAATCGCTGGTGGAAAGTGAAGTACCAGCTGGAAATGACGACAGCTTTTGTATTTGTGTGAAGAAGCCAGTAAAAGAACATTAGTTTTACACTTCCTGACAACAGGTTAAAGACGAGCTCCTGTGACATTCATGTTTAGCAAACACCCAGCAGGGAGCACTCTAATCAAACATGACACATACACACACACTCATCTTCCTCATCCTGCAGGAGTTCAGGGTTTTTCTTCTGCATCAAAGAGTTAGGGAGCAGCGGGAGGTACAACGCCCTCCCTTCCACCTACTGCCTCACGTTCTCCCTCAACCCCTGGAGATGGGGGAAAATGGGTCAGTTAGCAGAGGGGGGTGGAGGAGGAGGGAGAGAAAGGGGGGAGCAGGCAGGGAGTGTCCCCCTCTGGTGGGAGGAAGGAGGGAGGAGGAGGAAAAGGAGGTGTTGCACATCTGCACTCATAAATGCTTCACTTAAAGAAGCCAACTCAGCTTCAACAGCTAAAATCTAATGACTCAACAGCACAGAGGTCAAAGGTCAAACAGCAAATAAAGGAGACATAGTCCTGTTTTAGGGCACAGAGACGTCCATCAACTAAACACAGTGTTACTTCTCTTACCTGTGATTTGAAGAGGAGGACAGATGAGCCAACATCAGGAGGACATGAGGAGAGAGAAGAGAAACAGTCACAACATGCTTCTGCAAGCAGGGATAAATTGCATTAGTCAGACAAATTACAATCAAGTTTTTGCACATGTGGAGACATGGAGAAAATAAATTAGGTCAGCGTGTTGTGTTGCAGATTTCAGTTTTCTTTCATTAAGTTTAAATGTTAATAATAACAATAAGTTTGAATAATAAGAACAACTGTGGAGGTACATGCTAATCTACACACAAGTTCACACAAATAACACACACCAAGAAAAAAAGAAAAATCATGCTTTTCATACCTACCAGACTTCATTCTCAAAAACTGATTTTTACCTCACTGAAAACAGGAGCAGGTGTGTGATTTTGACAGATCTAAACTAACTCTTTAAAACCCCAAGTTGACACAATTTAACTAACTAAACAATCAAGGCAAAAGTAGGCAAACAAATCCTGTTGTGAGGTAAAATTCCTGTTTTTGTGAATGGAGTCTGGTGGAGAGAAGCGGCTTTACTTTCTTGTCAGAAAGAGCAACGAAATTGGTGAAAATGATCAAAACAGAGCATCCACTTAAGCCATATTGATTTTTTTTAAGATGCCAGGCCAGTGCTCCTTGGAGGCTTACTCTAGCGCCACCTACTGTACGTAACACACAGACAGTGGATCAGATTCTGATACTACCCCACTACAAAGAAACTGAGGTGTCCCCAGCTGAGAGGAAACAGTTTTGACTCTGAAACAGAAGAATTATGAACACCAACTGCTTTTAAACGTGATGTATGACGTTATCAGGCACTCGTGTGTAGACCCTGCCCTCTCGGCTTTAATGATACGTGGGCATTTCCTTTCTTTGGTTCCCACATCATTAGGAAACCAAACACACATAGACTCCCATCGCACAGGTGACCTTGAACAGATTTATGCAAATCAAAAATGGAGATGGAGTGAATGTGGAGACGAGGAGAGAGAAGAGAAACCTGCCCCACCCCACGCTCCAGACGCCCAGTCTGTTGCCATGGAGATGCAAATGGAGGGGCAATGAGAGGGGATGGGAGGGGGCCGGGCGATGCACGGCTGGCTTGGCACCTGAAGGGGGTGTGTGTGTGTGTGGGTGTGTGTGTTTGCTCACTGAGCATGTGCAGACACATAAGGCAGCTTCTCTCCAAGAGACATGAGGATCATGTGGTTACCAACGTCAAACCATTAAAAAGCTACGGTGGTCTCTGACGTCAAATCGTATACACAAGCTTTCTTTATCCCTGTGCTTTTACTCCTAAATATTTTTTCATTAAAAAGACAAAAACTGCAGTTCCTCTAATGTCCACTAGAGGCGGACTCCAACAGTGAGTGTGTCCTCACAGAAATTTAAATGTCCAACTTAAAATGTCAAACAAACATTTTTTTTATAACTATATTAAGGTTAACAGTTTGAATTATTAGGAGTGTGGCCTCCTTGACTTATAGAAATAGACTTCTGGAACATGTTTGAAACGATTTGTGGGATTTGGTAATAAACAGAATCACATCATCAGCGTAAAGTGAAAGTGTATGCTCGGTCTGTCCCTTCTGGAGCACTTTTGAATCCACTTGTCTGACAAGTAATGTGGCTTACTGTGTGGTTAATTGTACTAACAGACAGTCCAATAAGTCTGTGTTCCGGATGCAGCATCCTTAACAGGCTAGTTTATGTTACGTGACAGTTTAGTCCTACAAAGATATGGTCACTTGTGGCTCCACAAAGGAAAAATGGTGGTGGCTATAAAGCTACAGAAGGGTCAAAGCTGGACTTTACAAAACAATATGTGTGGTCAAGTCCACGTTAAGCTCCAACTTTGGTGGGATACAAAGATGACAATAAGGAACATTATAATAACAGAAAGTAGTGCTGTAAAATTCATTAATCCGAATTTACAAAATAGGTTCAGGTTTATTCATTTATATAGCACATTTACAAACAACAGGGTTGATCAAAGTGCTTAACAATCAGCAAAAAAACAAAAAAAAACAACAACAAAAAACAGCAAGAGATTAAAAGTTAACAAACAAACAAAAAACACACCAACAAACATCAAAGGTGACAGACATAAAACAGGCCTGATGATAGTTAAAAACTAATTTGATCCAAAAGCCAAAGTAAAAAAAAAGAGTTTTAAGACGCGATTTAAAAGAATGTATAGACTCAGAAGTGCGAATAGAAGCGGGGAGACTATTCCAGAGTCTAGGTGCTGCAATTGCAAAGGCCCGATCACCTCTGGACTTCAGCCGGGATCTAGGTTGTTCTAAGAGCATCTGGCAAGATGATCTTAGTGCCCTCCTGGGGTTATACAAGCGGAGGAGTTCAGTCAGGTAACTGGGTGCCAAATTGTTTAAAATTTTAAAAGTAAGCAAAAGAATTTTAAAATCTATACGGTGTTTGACAGGGAGCCAGTGCAAATTAGCTAGAACTGGGGTGATATGATCATACTTTCTAGTACCTGTCAGAAAGCGTGCAGCAGCATTTTGAACTAACTGCAAGCGGTAGAGGGAGGATTGTTGGAGGCCCAGGTATAGAGAGTTACAATAGTCCAGTCTAGAGGTGATAAATGCATGAATAAGTTTTTCAAGTACTTTTAAAGGAATATAGGGCTTCGCCTTTGATATCAAACGCAACTGATAAAAGCTAGTTTTTACCACTGAGGACACTTGCTTCTCCAATTTAAGAGAGCTATCCAAAAACACTCCAAGGTTTCTTACTGTGTGAGAGAGATGGCTGGCAAGAGGACCAAGGGTGTCTGTCAACTGACCCAGAGGAGTATGACTATCAAAGACAATTACTTCAGTTTTATTTTCATTCAAATTGAGAAAGTTTTGTGATAGCCAAACTTTAACATCATGAAGACAGTTGAACAAAGGTTGTAGTGGGTCAGAGACATCCAAGTTCAGGGGGAAGTAAATTTGGATGTCGTCGGCATAGCA
>VUQG01033243.1:0-10190 GCA_015106755.1 Etia nguti | reverse complement strand
ATTTTTTTTTTTTTTTTTTTTTTTTTGTATGTAATGCTTCAAAGTCAAAGGTCAGGGTCGCAGGAATTGGGGAGGAAGTGGATAGTCTCCAAACTCCAAAGAAATATTAGTCGTTGGGGACATAATAAGTTCAAACGAAGATCTTAAAACATTTTTTTTTATACACATTATGACGTCCCCATTAATGACATCTGCATCGTTTTCATACATCATTTTGTGCCGATGTCAGCATTGTTAATATGGAAATCTAGTGTAACACAATCTTTGTTGTTGCGATTTCCATATTACCAATGCTGACAACACAAAAGATCACATTTAGTATAGCCCTTGCCCTTTGGGTGGAGTTGCACTCGGAGTGCTCTTGTTATGCATATTTTTTTTTTGTTTGTAAATGTTGAGCTACCTGTAAATTATAAGCCTAAATGGCTTAATTACTATTATGTAAATATAGTCGCCATATAGATGTGAGGGATGTTGGTAGCCTAGGTAGTGTATATATCAAGTTTCATAAAGTTTGAACCAGTTGTCTAGGATCACTCACGACAGTCATACTATGATAGGCTTCATCGTTCTTATTTCTTTGAAGCTCACTGTTTGCAGCTCCTCCATTCCTTCTGTGAATGTTTGGTTGCAAAGTGGCTTGCAACCAAACTCCACCCCAGCTCTTGTGTTTCATGCTGCATGTGACTCAATGTACATTTTTAAACAGCAATGTTACTAACAAATGGGTGCTCAGCTGAAAATGTACACATGGGGGGAGAAACAATGGCTTGGACAATGGGCTTCAGTTTCACCCATTTTATTGTGCTTAGTGGTCTTCAAACACAAGTGAACTAATGTGGTTTCTAGTTGGACCATGAGGATTTGGGTTTAAACATGTCCGTTGTCAGGCAGATTATTTTTTGGGGGGAGGCATGTAGCTTCAGTATAGGATTGCATCACTATACAGTCTAAAAAGCAGCAGCGCTTGAAATGTCAAATTGTTTGTGGTGCAATAAATCTGTAAAACTAGAGCAGTGTGAGAGCCGTTGATCTTCCTCTTCATGCCTGTCGCTGATATGTTCTCTGTTCTGTTTGAAGGGTTTGGAGGTCCCAGAACAGACGCACGACCAAATATAAATTACTTTTTATCTTTTTTCTTTTTTATGTGTCTTCAGTTTCCCTTTGATGGAAAATAAGCGAGACACTCAAACCTCCAGAGGACTGTATTGACTGCATTCCTGATGCAAATGTAGTGTTTGAGTCTCGCTTAATCAGAACAGGTTGTAAACTTGTGACCTTTTCACAGGAGAGGAGCAAAAAATGAATTCATATTCATGAAGTGTACTAGTATGGATTTGATCTTTCCCTTGATATTATGTGTTTTTTCTTTGTATAATCTGAAGCATTTCATTCAAACACAATGATTCATTTTCTCTCCCATGTTTCAGTTAAAAAGACTTGTGCGGAGTTGGACTTTGTGTGTGACAATGGCCAGTGTGTCCCGAAGCGGTGGCACTGCGATGGGGAGCCAGACTGTGAAGATGGTTCTGATGAGAGCTTGGACATCTGCCGTAAGTAGATGGGTTTTCAATGAACACTGCGCTACACCAACAGTCAAGTGTTTCATGGCTTTGTATTTGTACAATGGCAAGTTATATTTATTTTAGTTGCACATGTATCTTTTGGTAAGAAGTTACTTTTGAACTTGTAAGCTGTTAAAGTGGAAACTTTCAGTTTATAAGAATGTAATTGTCTAAACTCCTGATTGTGAAATTTACAATAAGGTTAATCGAAAGAGACAATGCAATAGCTACGAAATGATATCATCAGCTTTAAGGGGTTGGTGGTCATTTCAGTGTGTCTGTCTGCAACCGCATATAAGTCTTGGAAGAAAATCGAGGCTTGGTTGTAACAGAAACGGGAAGGGGATAGCGCTTTGTTTTCCCCGGCAGCTAAGGGTAAGGTTATTATAGGACCAATGGGGCAAAGAATTGGTCTTGGGGTCTAAATAATCAGCCTAGATGGGACACAGTGAGAGCCCCAGAACTGAAGTCTTTTTAGTGCTGAGTACAAGGTTTGCATGCTGCAAGATTGATTATTGTTCCTGCTGTATCTGCCGCTGGAGAGAACACTGCTGTACACAGGTCAGTTACTCCTGTTAATTTATAAATTACTTGCAGGAAAAATGGGTTCATTCACAGGTTTGCACAGCAGCCATCACACAGATGAAGATTAACAACAAGGAACAATATCATGAACATTAACATGTGAAACCTGAGCTTGTATACACGTCTCTCAGGAGGTCGAGCAGCATGAGATACTTTAATTCTGTGAAAGACACTAACTACAGTGAAAACTGTAGGTTCAGCCCCAAAAACCAGTGAGGATAAACTGACCTAAAAATTGTTTGTTCAGCCTTCCTTGGCTCACATCTTTGTGACTGGCTCACATCAGCCACAAGGATGTAGGCCAGCGCAGACAGGTCGGCCTTCCTCCTATGGGATCGTGGCAGAAACAAGCAGACATCACTTATTAGCAAGCAAACAAAACATTATTTATATACCACGTTTTAGTTCAGTTGGAAGTCCATTGTCTCCCCAAAAAGCACAAGTTGCACTAAATGGATTATGGAAAACAGAATTGATAAGCGTAATTAGCTTCATTAATAATAGAATCATAACCAGTGATAATAACGATACACCACTTAAAAATGACACAAGTAAAATGATTAAACACCCCAAATATGACCTAAAAGTGATGGCTCGTCTGACTTTTAAACAAGTCTTCAAACGCCTGCTATCAGTTAGTCGGTTGCTCCAGCAGCTTGGCGCATGAAAGCTAAAAATGGCTTCACCATAACTGGTAGTGACCAGGATCCCAGACCATGCATTAAAAACGAAGTGAAATTTTTAAATGAAGTCTAAGATTAGAGTTGACAGTTGAAACATCCATGATCAAATGTTTCTTTGCATGTTTGGCTTGCTGCCTAGTACAGTATTAGGTTTGCATTGGCTCAAGGAGCAGCTGGTGCTGAAAAATAAAGTAGACTTTAAAAGATCAAAACAAAACTGTAGGTCCTGTAAGGCCCATTTGAGGCCCACCTTTTACAGTATTGAAAGCATGCTTGCAGCCTGGTATAGAAACTTTTTTTAAAAATTTTTTTTATTTACTGGCCCCCTCTGCTGTGTCATTTGTGCCTCTTGGTGCATTTTAATGGATTAGAGTGATGATTGTTTTGATGTGGTTGGTGAAGTTTGTGCTTCAGTTTTAATGAGTGAAATAATTTTTTTTTTTTTTTAATTGGTGTCTTACTCTCCATTAATTAGCTGGTTTAAGATTTGGCTTGGATGTGACTTGTTAATGAAGCACTGATAGCATTTGGTGATAACAGTCCACACACTTGTCCAAAAATGGTCACTTCTAGCCCCAAAAACCAACACGATGGAAGTTGACCAGTAAAGTTGATGCTTCAAAATGCAAAGTGTATAATCATTTGTCAACATCAGGGTGACTGACTACCTGTGCTCTAGTCTTTCATAGATGTATGGCAAAATGGAAGTTCAAAAGTACTAATTTAAAAATAAAAAATAAAAAATCCTTGAATTTCATTCAAATGGCGCAGCAGGATGTTCCTGATGCATAGCTCTACAGATTTCAACTGGTTAAATTTTCATACCTGCCCTTTGTGGGAAGCTAAAAAACTGTGGCTGAACTTGTATTTTAAAGCACAGTTGCCTTTACTCATACTAGAGCACATTTATAAACTTTAATAAGCTTTCCATGAGGTCAAACTGTTTGTTTTTGGGTTTTTGTTTTTTTTTTTCTTTTAAGCTCCTCAAAGTGAATGTTAAAGTCTTCCTGCTGTTCCTAACAGACGATCGTGCTGCTGCAGAAATTCAGCGAGGTACTTAAAAGCAGTGAGGGAGGAGTCCCCTACAAGCAGTACTGTCAAATAAATAAGTTGTTTAAATGGGAAAGCTGCTGTGCTTTAAATGTTGTAAGTGTGATGTGAGGTCTCACCAAGGCGCTTTTTGAAATCAGAGATGACTCATGATGATGCTTTTCAATGAATCACGTCTCTGTGCTGCGTTAATGACAAATGGACTTTGGTGTCTCCTCAGGTGTATAGATAAACATCAGAGTGGAGATGAAAGTGGTTTCACTGCAGCTTTAAAATCTTGATTGCAGATGATAAAAATGTAGAAATTATAGCTGATGAATGCTGCTGTAAGAGAATATTGAAGCTCTGGTCTGGCACACATCAACACCGTTCCTTTGATATTTTTATAGCAGAAAATCAAACTGCATTTTAGTCTTAAAAATTCTAGTTTGCAGAAATGACATAATAGGAATTCTGAGCAAACAGTGACTGTTTAACTTGACTTGCATGACAGTGAAGGGTGGAATGAACAGAGTTTTGGTGTGGGGGTTTAAATTATTTAAATAAATGGACTCAAAAGACTTTACAGTTAGACGGTGTCAAACTTGTTACAGACATGACTTTCAAAATGAGGGTGGGACTTTCAAAAAGTGGGTGGAAAACATAAGCAAATGGTGAATGTTACCAATTCAGGTAACCATGCACTAAATTTAACTTGGAACATGGGGTGTCCACACTACTTTTGTCAGTGTTTGGAGTGAGATTTGCTGGGAGCAGCAGAGCGTTTCAGGTGTCTGACAGGGTTACGCACCAGCTCTGAGTTTTCACAATGAGCAGTCGTGTGTCTGGTATAGTCCCTTTCCTCCCACTGCAGTATTTCAACTCAACAGGTTCGGTGCACAACCCTGAAAACAATACCAAAGTAACAACCTCTACCTCTATCAGAAAAGCAACATTTTAGAGTTGGGGCCAATCCCTTCTGCACTCCTGTGAGGGGATGTTTGATGCTCTCTGCCAAAACAAGAACAGGACCCGTTGGGAGTTGTTTTAGCAGCACAGTTGTTCCAAGCCGTTGGCTGTTAGGTGTTGCCAAGGCTCCAACCGAATTCCTACAGAGTTAGAAAGACAAAGTGGGTGAAGTGAAAACTGACTTTTAGGTCTATAAAATGGAGAGAAATTCCACTGTAAAGTAGTCGGTGAAATTGATGCAAAAGAATTAAATCTCTAATTCATCCCCCCGTGCATCAGCTCAAACCTTGTGAGTAACTTCTTTGTATAATACAACCATTGTTAAACAAGACTTGGCTGACCACCTGCTGTTATCCATTCAGAGTAACTGCAGATCAGTGTATGGCTTCCCAGATGGGACAAATGAGAACTAGAACGTCTTGGAATACTAAGCAGCCAGGTCGCGTTGGATGAATTGGTTGAAGACAAACCCTTCTCTGTATATTTGATAATAAACATGTCTAATTGCCTGTGCACTACATTTTGACCCAGTGTAAAGCAGATCGTGTTGAATGTGACAAAGTAATGGTTAGACTAGTTTGGACAGTTGTGGGGTTTCAGTGTTCTGGTTAAAGCAAAATAATGTTGGGAGTAACAAGGTTTGTTTTTTTTGTTTGTTTTTTACTTAACTGCCAACTGTAGTGAAGCAAGTTGACACAGCTGAAAAGATCCAACAGTAGTCGTGCTTTTTTTCGTCCAGACGCTTGACTGTTTATTTTGACCCGTGACGTTCGGTCAGAAGGCAGAAGCCTGATGGATGCTGGTTCGAACACCTGTTGGGAAGCTTTTGTTACTTATAGTAACACAACATGTTGTGGTGACACCATTAAATATAATTTGACTTCAGCTGAATCTTGTCAGCTCCACACACCAACGCAGGTTTGTGAGGTGCAAGAAAGGAGAATATTGTGACTGTGAATGACAGCAGGATGCAGCAGTCAAAAGCGCAAAAATAACTTGCCGTTTTTCTTTCACTGTATTTATCCTGGGCCTGCTTATTTGACTAATAAAAGCAAACACATAAGTGATGTCATCTTGAAAGCATTTGTTACACTTTGATTTTGTATTTTGGTAAAACAATTAAGTTGAGCTTTGTTTTTGTTTTTTAACCCATAAAATGATTCAGGGACTTCATATTTTAGCACTGGTAATGAATTTGTAACAGATGTGTACAAATACCTGTAACAATGTATTGGATTGCAAGTGGAAAAAGTAGTTACAGGTCACCAATTTTTTTAAAAGTATCAATACTCAACAATGTAAATGGTAAAAAATGGCATTGGACATTATTTTAGTTAATACAAGAGCATGAAACCCCATTAGGGCTCCACAGGGACAGCTGGGCAAAACACGTTAAATGATGGGGGTGCTAACAAGGTTGGTGAGCTGCAGGTTAAGAGTATTTGGGAGCGCTTTCAGAACTCAAAAGCTCCTGTCAAAAGGAAGCTCTCATTACAAAGTTGTGCATATATAAAAGGTGTCCGTCTGTCCATCCACTAGCTTATTTACAAGATGCAATTACAAATGCAACAGAGGGTGCAGCACATACATAGGCCAGCAAGCAAATGTTGAAGGTCTGTATTGCAACATTATCAAGGTTTGAGCTTGCTACACAAGACAATGGAATGGAAAATATTTATGAATGGGAACTTGTATATAACTGGTGTTTATAAATAATATCTTTTAAATTTGAATTTTTAATCAGTGGAAAGAAGCGTTTTGTGTATTTATGAACTTTAGCTGACGAGTTGTTCGAGAAACTTGAAGTGATGAGAGACTCTACTGTAGTAAGACATTTGAGGAGAATAACAACCCCAGGATAAACTGGAATGTTGGCAGGTGCGAATATTGCCCGGGAGGAGGGGGCGAGGGAATGCCACATTCCCAAGTTTAAGAACAAAGTAACTTTAAGTTGCTATTTACTTAGTCCCCCCCCCCATTTCTCCCGATTGAAATCATGAAACTCAGTGTTTTTCTCTGAAATCAGCTTAAGCTTCTGTAGTATTTATGCTCTGTGTGCGTGTGTTTCACTTTTCACTTGGAAAACTGTCTCGGTCAACTCAAGGTCTTAAGCAGGATTCCAGTTTGCGGTCTGTGTGCGAGAGAAGTTCCAGTCATACCTACAGTGGTGTACGTGCCAGTCAACACTGCTACTGTAGCAGTTATCTCTGTACTGTTTGACCAGCTGTTGCACATGACTTTACAGCAGGGAACAGAGTGACGTATGTCTCTGTGTGGCTACATGCCTGTTTCTCCTTCACATTTGCATGAAGGACTTTTGTACTGTGGTTGCATTTCTGGAAATTATTTCCAGTTTATTTCTCTGTACAAACACAACTGGGATCTTTTGGTAAACAGAACTTGCAGAACAGGCTTAGTTTCACTATGTGGGTCTTTGCAGGATTCTTCCGTGTTTGCTTTGTCTCAAGTGTCAGTTTTTATGGGGCTAATGAAAGAAATCAAATTACTGTAAACTCGAGGTTTGGAAAGTGTTCATGAGTGTCTTTGGAACTTGTCAGTAGCATTAAATAAGATTAATAATTTAAAGCTTTCATCCTTCAAATACATGTTTACACTGTTTTAATCTTTTGCTTTCATGTTGCGGTATAATGGATATACCAGTCTGTTTCATTTCAGATTCTATATAATTGGTCACTGGGAGGGCTTAACAGTGCATTGAGAGGGGAAACTGCATGTGTATGTGTTAGCTTGGAGGGGCTCTGAGCTACATTCAAGAACAGTAAAGACAAAAAGATGACACAGTACTGCCATTTGGTCTTTGACTTAATCCTGTGACTAAATCAAAGGTGAAGTCAACAAGTGTATTGTTTTTGAGTGTACATGAGTGTTTAAGTTTTCAAGACTTGTTTTTTTTTTTTATTCAGAAGATTCCATAAACAGTCCAGTTGGATTCAAAACAACAGTTTGAACTATAGGGGAGAAAAAAAATCAGACTTAATAAAATATGGGGAATTTTGAGGCAATGGTAATGGAGGTTTTACCTGGAGGCAGTCATTTGGCACAAAGGTTGGAAGGAAGGGTCCAAATGGAGTTTGTTTCAAAGCCAGCTTCACTGTGGAAACATCACTAGTTTAGACTAGAAATAAAATTTAAAAAAAAATAATAATAATTTGTGTGTGTGTGTATAAAGGGAGAAGAATGAGCCTTTGTAAGCCCCTATAAAGGCCTCCTTAGGCAAAACCTTTAATGAGAAATGTTAATGTCATTTGCTGTGAAACTGCCAGAATCTTAAAATGCCATCATGCAAATTTTGTTCAGCTCCAATTGTAGTGTTTGGGATTTACCAACTCTAACTCAAATTTGACTTCTTCAGTCACTTTTTTGTATACCTATCTAGTACCTGGTTGGATAGGAATAGAGAAGCAGTTCTTGTAGAGAACTGGTTCCCAGTAGTGCAATTACCTATCGATTCTGCTTATTGGTTTCACTTCCACCACAATCAGCTGATTTCAGTTAAAGTGTCTTAGGAGGGAAATAATGGCACAGTTTATAGCATGGACAAGGACGTAGTGGTAAAGTGCATCCAGGACAGAAACGACTGCATTATTCTGCTAACACAATTTTGCCTCTTTCCAAGCACCTGCACGGCGAGCCAGCATGCTAAAGCTAAGCTAGCCAAGAACCCAGAGTGATATTAAAACTGAGTGGATGCTAACCCCAGACCAGCAGCCACATTCTGAACTTAAACGGGTAACAACATCCCAGTATATCAGCGGTTTCTGAAAGGCTCAGGTCAGCCTGTCTGGCACCAACAAGCATGGCACATTCAAATTCAATGAGACCTTCATTCTGATACAGACATCAAGCCAGTCTGCTCAAATACTTTGTGTGTGCATACAGTGTACCTACTATGCAGAAACTTGTACTGTACTGATTTAATGGCTGAACTAGAACTTTTCACCTGAATTCTCTTGAGTGAAGAGGAGACTGCAAAATCAAAATGGGATAAGTGTTAGTGCACAGAAGCCAGTGTGTGCACTGTCATTATACAGTGTGCAGCAGAGAGACCAAACTGGGTTCAGAATTATGTCAGTATATCACCAGCCTGGCTTATCACCCAAACTACAATTGTCTTAGTCAATAATTCATACATCTGTGGGAGTCGCTCTTCTATTCACCTTCATCTGCTGCTCCACTGAGCAGCTCTTATCACTGCACAGCCAGTTTTATGTGCATGCTGCTTATCTCCTGCCAGTGTGAGATGAAGGGATAAGAAGCAAACTTGATCTTGAAGCTGAAATTTTATGGAAGAAAGTATTGTTAGGGGAATATGTACCCTGGGGGAGAAAAAGGGGCTTCCTAATAATTCAGTAGGATTCTGAGTCACATTTCTGCAGATGGAATTTAACCCCGTTTCTGGCCATGAAGGGGATTGTATTGTATCAGTAGCTGGCTTTCAAAATAAAGCACATGATCAAGAAAGTTGACAATGCTAAAACCAAACCCAAGACAATGGAAAAAATGATGTACATTCTGACAGATTAACCAGGGGGGAAATATTTGCACCGTAAACATGAAAGGAATCAACACTGTTGTATAAATACGATTTTGCTGCATCAAAGCTGTTGCTGTTCCAGCAAAATGGATTATGTAACAGCTTGCAGTTGTATGGTTGAGGTGTTGTGAACATCTGACTTTGTTTTCAGTCGCACCTCAGTGCAGCGTAACTTTGCCCCAAGCCCTCCACAATCTCTCACACAATGTCAGTAATTGTCATTGGGGCTGCCACGAATGAACCCGAAAGGTAACGGAGTCGCTGCAGCCTTTAGATGATACTGTTTTTGTTCAATGTCCAAGATAAAGACAATGTTGGATAATTCCTCCCACCCACTACATGACATGCTGGCTAGTCACAGGAGCATGTTCAGTAAGAGACTGAGATTACCAAAAAGCACCACTGGACGACACAGGAAATCATTCCTGCCTTTGGCCATCTCCCTGTACAACTCATCCACCTAACACACTGTATACTGCAATAGCTACACCCTTTTGCACATGATCTTCTTTCTTATTCAGATATTTATCAATAAGTGACTTATAAGTATGTATATATTGTGCTATTTCTTCTTGTATTGTCTGTCTTTGTTACTGTTTGTACTGGAGCACTGTAACAACATAATTTCCCCTAGGGATCAACAAAGTATTCTGATTCTGATGATTCATCACATAAACATGTGCAGCATCTCCTAAACCCATGTAAAGACGTTTTACATTTTTACCTCAGCTTACAAAGGCACCCAGACAGTTGAGCCATCTCTGCTTAAATTGGTCCCTTTTTTTTTTTTTTTTTTTTTTAAAA
>VUQG01033232.1:18363-30871 GCA_015106755.1 Etia nguti | reverse complement strand
TTTTTTTCTTTTTTTTTTTTTTTTTGTCCAAAATATTTTCCACTCTTAAATGTCGCAGACAAAAATTATTTTGAGTTGTTTGTGCTGCAGAGGCAATCATACCCAACCCTCTCACAGTAAAATGCTCACTCCCTATGAAATACGTCCACACAGTGGTGTCAGAGTGGCTAGTTAGTTTAGTGTTTGAGCTCTATGTAATGGTCCATTGACCAGAAGGTCATTTATCCTTCTCCCCAAGGTTAGACACATTGATGTTGCTACACTAATGCCCTTTTAATGTGTCCAAGAAGTTCCAGCTGGATAAACGGCCGCATGCAGTAGAAAGCATTTGAGCCATGCACTGTAAGTCATTTTGGATAAACTCATTTAGTACAGCTTGAATTGATGGATGGGTGTGTGTGGCATGTTGGGACACCTGGGGGGCCGACTCAGACGCTGGCTGCTTGGGTCATGCCAAAGAGGGTATGGCAGGTTGGCGCTGAAATCACCATGGGGTCGGCGCCACCGTGGCCCTGCTTACCTCTGTTCGTTTTGGCTCATTTTGGAAACATAAGCACGCTTACACACACACACACACACACACACACACACACACACACACGTACACTTATTTATGCATGTGCACAAAGACACTCCACTGGGCTTTCCCCTGATCTGTTGAACTTGGCGTCGGACTCAGGAACTTGCTATTGAAAGAGCTGGTCTGAGTTTTATGCATTTGACCTTGTTGGTGAGAAGTATTGTAAAGGTTATCAACATGGAAGGGGAAGACCAGCCCCTATTGTTTCCTGTGTGCGCTATTACACCAACACTCTAAAGCAAACACTTGTTTTAACAAGTAATTAACAGTTTTAATGACGGTTACATTTCACTGCTAATTGATTTCCATTTTATGGGGTTGCTTTTACCATTTGTTAAACCTGTCTATACAACTGCGACTGAAACACAAAACAGGACGAGATTCTTCTTTTTGCTAAGTGTTGCTATCCGTTTTTATCTTTTTATACAAGCGGACATTTGGTTCTGCATCTCTGCCAACATGCACTCCTCAGGAGTTAGTATACTAAGATGCAAATAAGCTTGTTTTACATTGCCCATTTTGATATTGTGCTGATTCTGATAGGAAAAAAAATGTAGTCTTTTTTGCACATATTAAAAGCACAATTAAATGTCAGTGATTAGCGCTGCTTGTAGGTGGTCTTAGCTTGTAATTAAAATGTTGACAAAGTTGCAAAACTAAAACTCCTTTTATCCTGCTCTAGAAATCTACAATTGGTTTGTGGAGTTGGAGAATATTTATTCTCACAGTTGATCTTCATCTTTGCGTAGGCTGTTTTGTTCTTCTTAATTTTATGAATATTTGCTTATAAAATTTTTTTTAAAATAATTTCTATTTATTTAAGAATTCCTGCATTAATAGTGAAACTTCAGAAAAGGTTATGATGAGAAATGTTTTTTTAAATACACATCTCCTAATTATGTAAATGTTTGATGTATTATTCATATGAAAAGCTGTGTTGTAGCTAAACAAGCCCTTGTGTATGCATGTGTTTGCGTGCAGATGAGCAGATGTACCGCTGTGAAGACTGTGATGAGCTGTTCTCCTCAACACTTGAGCTGCGGCGGCACCAGAAGTATTCGTGCTCCAGTGCTGGCTCCATCTTTGACACACTGAGAGACGACTTCAAACAGGAACGTGAGGACAGCGACGATCCTGTCCATGAGTGTAAAGACTGTGAGAAGATCTTTCCCAATGAATACAGGTAAAGTTCAGCCCATTCATTGTGCTACAAATGTGATTTATTGACTGATTTACTGATGAGCTTGTGTTTTCTCTATTAAGTCTGGGACAACACATGATAGTTCACACAGAAGAGAGGGAGTACAAGTGCGACCAGTGCCCCAAAGCCTTCAACTGGAAGTCCAACCTCATCCGTCACCAGATGTCACATGACAGTGGCAAGCGCTTTGAGTGTGAAAACTGTGATAAGGTACAGCATACCCGGCACGTAAGTTGTGCACAGGACACACAGGCTTTATCTGTTAGTAGTTCTTTAAGAAGGCAAAGAAATGAAAAGTCTGCTTATGTTTTTACAAAATACAATAAGGGGAATTTTGTGTCATTTTTTAGCATTGTTAGTCATGGCATACGTTGCATTTTTTTATACACTTGTTTTAAATTTCAGGTGTTCACAGATCCCAGTAACCTTCAGCGTCACATCCGCTCGCAACACGTGGGGGCCCGCGCTCACACATGCCCTGAATGTGGCAAGACCTTTGCCACCTCGTCAGGCCTCAAGCAGCATAAGCACATCCACAGTAGTGTCAAACCCTTTAGCTGTAAGTAAGGGCTTCGGAAGTTAATGATCACCTTTTTCATAACAATTCATTTATTTGAGACTTTTTTTTCCTACCTCGTTTAACCTCACTCATTATCCAGTCTCTCTTTTTTTTCTATGTACACCAGCTTGTTTGCATGCTCTGAACGAGGCACAAAGGTCGTATTTGCCCTGCAATAAATTTCATTATACAATGTGAATAATAGATTTGATCTGGTTACCTAAGCTCTTTTTTGTCAAACTTAAAACAACATGACAGAGCTTAAATTGGAAATGGAGTGTTTTACAGTAAGGGGGAAAAAAACCAGGCCTCACATATGTATTTTATTCTATCTGTTACATGTGTTCAGTAATTATTTGGAAGTAAAATATATACAAAGTAAATCAAGAACACTTTTTTTAGATTGTGTAAGTTATGCTGTCCATACGAACTAGCTCCTTCCTTTCCTAGAACTATTTTTATTCAACAGCCGTTTACATTTAAATGTTCATGTTACTGTTGCTTTGGTATACAAAGTTAGAGACAGTGTTAAAACTGGTTTAACTAGGCCCTGGTGGGCTGCATCTTTTTGTTCCCCCAGGCGAGGTGTGCCACAAATCCTACACCCAGTTCTCCAACCTCTGTCGCCACAAGCGTATGCATGCTGACTGCCGCACCCAGATCAAGTGTAAAGACTGTGGGCAGTTGTTCAGCACTACCTCCTCCCTCAACAAGCACCGTCGCTTCTGTGAGGGCAAAAACCATTATGGCTCTCCAGCAGGGATGTTCAACCCTGGCATCCCCATGAGCTCCAGCCCCATTATGGCTAAGGCTAAGTCCCACCATCCCCACCTTTCTGGTCTAAACCAGTCAGGTTTAGGCTTCACTGACTACTTTCCTTCCCGACCTCATCCTCATGCTGGCTTGCCCTTCTCCCCAGGACCACATGGCTTCCCATCCCTCCCACATGGTTTCCCAGGTATTTTTCCCCCATCGCTATATCCACGACCTCCTTTATTACCAGCCAGTCCACTGATAAAGAGCCCGCTGAGCAGCAGCAGTCAGGAGGTGAAGCTCCCTCAGAGTCCTTTAGATGCTCCTCCATTGTCTCTAGTTAGTTCCACAAATGGCAATGGCGTTAACAGTTTGAGTCAGCATGAAGACAAAGAGAAGGAGAATAAACTGGATTTGTCTTCTAGTGGAGAAGCCAAACCAAAATCAAAGATGGCAGATATGTCTGACGGTAGTGACCTTGAAGATGTCAATACCACAAGTGGGACAGATTTGGACACCACCACAGGTACTGCTTCAGGAGACGGCTCTGACCTGGAAAGTGATGGAGAGAGTGAGCGTGAGAGAAGTGGTAAAAGAAGGAAGCCGTCTGGCACTGTATCAAGCCAAGAGGCGCACCAGTTAGAAGACACAAACCGTGCATTGATATCAGCCATGTCTAGTTCAGGGAACCTGTCGCTTGATCGTCCGTTTCTTGCTTCTGCATCACAGCACTCCTTCTTCCCCCCACCCGATGAGCAAGCCCTCCCGCCCACAACCACCACAAATTCCAATGCAGCCACCACTGATTCCATAAAAGCCATCGCTTCTATTGCAGAGAAATATTTTGGTCCAGGTTTGATTGGACTTCATCAGGAGAAGAAGATGGGTCCACTGCCCTATCATTCCATGTTTCCCTTCCAGTTCCTGCCCAACTTCCACAACTCCCTCTACCCTTTTAGCGCTGATCGAGGTGCTCTCAATCCTAGCATGTTTTTTAAAGCAGAGCCCAAGTCACCTCGTGAGCAACTGCACAAGATGGTTTCTAGTTCCCCAGCAGCTCCTGCTCCCACAGCAGAATCACCGTTTGATCTCACCACGAAACCCAAGGATGCCAAGATAGCTCCTTCAACACCAACAAACACCTCAAACCCCAACAATAGTACTGGGAGCAGTAGTGGACATTTAGCAATATCTAGCAATGAAGAACAGCCATTGGACCTCAGCATTGGCAGCCGGAGCCGAGGCAGTCATAATGGTGTGCCAGCTGAGCCACATAATCGAAAGAACCACATCTATGGAGGTGGAAAAGGGGTCTCAATCAAGGATGAAACTCCATCTGGTTTTCCACACCCTCATTCACAGTCTTTGCACCAATCAACCATCACCCAGCACCAGCAGCCCCAGGCACAGCCACACCAGCCACCACCACTGCACTATGCCAAGCCCTCAGCATTCTTCATGGACCCCATATACAGGTATTTCAGCCCGGATTAGACCAGACACTTCCACAACCAACATCAAGGCGTTTTTGTAGATGCATTGAAGAATATGAGGTTGGGCATTCTAGATGAAGTTTGACCTTGGTACGTAACCCTCTGCCTTGATATTGGTCCAGCAGGGTGGAGAAGAGGAAGCTACTTGACCCGGTAGGAGCTCTGAAGGACAAGTTCCTCCGGCCTTCGCCACCACTCTTCCATCCTCAGGTACATAGTGCACACATGTACACGTCTCAAACCAAGCTAGCACTTGTTCTATTCTTTTTAAGAAACAGTAAATGCTACGTGCACATTAAACAGAAAGTACACCAAGAGACTAACAAGCAGGGGAATTGACCTCCAGGTATTGCATACAAGCTGATTATTCCCAGATAGTATTGACTATTATTTTCAAACTGTGTATTATGTGAAAATACCTCACTCCTGCCTCCCACGCTGCTTAAACCTGAATTGATAGGACCCAAGCGCCATCATTCCAAAGTGTTGATGTTATTTTCTCAAGGGTTCTGTATGATTTCTTCCTTTGTTTACTGAATGGCGCCTGTGTACCTCGTCAGCTTTACCTTTTTCAGAAGACACAGCCTGTTATCGCTGCCCTTTGATAATCAGTCACATTGTTCCACTGTCCCCAGACCTTCCCCACCTCTACTATTCTTGATTACAAGCAATGATAGTATTAATAAAAGAGAGAATAATAACCACTGAATTGTAACAAACTGCCTCTCTTGGCCACGCTAATCTTAGTTGTGGCATTGTTTTATGTAGTGGGAGCCCACAGGCAAGCTAATAACTCAAACCCCTCTGAGTTTTTTTTTCTTTTCTCTGTGGCTGGCTGGCTGGCTAGATAATAACACCGTGTCCGTCAAGGACATCCTGTGTTTGTGTCCAGGAGAATGGGGGGCTCTCATTGGGGAAACGGTTTAATCTGACCTGGAAATCTGTGTCCTCTATCAACTGTGACTTTGCAATACACACATCTGGTGCACATGCAGACAGATACATTTACACATGAACATGCGTTTGCATATCTCACATGCGTGATGTCATATTGTTAGCCAGCATAGTTTTTTTTTTTCTAAGGTAAATTGCAAGAAAAAATTTTTTTTGTATTGGTACATTTTTTCAATTACCCTCAACCCGGGTACATAATCTTAAAAACATGATGTCATGACAAGGCTTTAAGCATCAAACAGATTTCCTTTCCTTCCTTTAAAATCTCATCTCATCATCTCGTAGATGGCGAACTTTTCGCAGGCTGCCCTGCAAAAACGTTTTTCATATTTGAGCGTCTCAGCTGTGATCCTCTCAGTGATCCAAACACAATGCCACCTCTAATTCGGTCTCATGACGGAATCACCCCGCTCCCCCTTGCACCCGTTCTCAGACTGCAAATAAACACATCGAGACGGAGTGTCTGTCCCTGTGTCTCTCCCGTCCCGTATTCACTAAAAAAAGGAAGGATGTAAGCTGTTTTTGGCAAATAAACTCCTACATAACTGGCCTCTTTTGTTCACAGGGTTCTGGGGGGGGCGTCGGCTATCAGTTGGGGGTATCACAAACTATATTGTATTGCTCCAGTCATGGCTCTTGAATGCCTCATTTAGCCAGTTTGCAGGCTTGCAACAGCAGCTTTGGCAGAAGAAGGTAAGAGGTAGAGAACAAAGCATTAGTTGAAGCTGAGGTTGTACAGAGAGGGGGGCACTGGAGGAATAGTACTTGGGCATTTGTGAATGTGTTATAGGTCAAGGAGGTGACTCGCCTTGCGTACAAACAACAAGGCTAACCTCTGATATGCTGCTTCCTCAAAGCTTCCTCCCTGTATCTTTCCCTCGGTCCCTGTTTTTTCTGATATTGTCCCTTTGTTTTCAGTGCTTTCTTTTCTGTTTTTAATACACACAAACATGCTGCCATCATGATGTAACACACGCTACGTGTGAAAAATTAAAACTGCCCTTACAAAGTTTCTAATTGAACCCATAACACGCTAAAGAATAACAAACTCTGGTTGAATTATTTTTATCCAGTTTTTAAAACATGAAACAAATAATTTCTCAACTTTTTTTGGATCTTCTGATTCCCTAGATGTCAGCAATGGAGAACATGACAGATAAGCTGGACGGCTTTGGCGCACTAAAACTGGACGCACCGCCCAATTCGCTGCAACACTCGGCCCATCCACTGTTCAACTTCCGCTCACCACCACCTTCGCTCTCAGACGCCATCCTTCGCAAGGGAAAGGAACGCTACGCGTGCAGGTCTGCACCGAGTTTCATTTAAACTAGTTGGTACAATATGTGCAAACGTGAAAGTGCACCATGCCGTATGCTCACTCATCCTCATTGTCCTTTTGCTCTAGGTACTGTGGGAAAATCTTCCCTCGCTCAGCAAATCTCACCAGACATTTGCGGACACACACAGGGGAACAGCCCTACAGGTATTCCTTAATATTTTTTAATTCAGAGAGTCTTGAAAGTTTATGAAATACCCATAGGTGACATATTTCCCTTTGTCACAGCTATTTTTCAAACCTGCCATTACTTTGTTTGGTACGTCTCTTTCTGTGAAACTTCAGAGAAAAAACAAAGTAAATACTTTTAAGAAAATCACAAGAGCCTTAAGTGGTTTCTTGCTCAACTCAGCAGATAAATAATAAATCTTCTCACTCTACTGCTCTTTCAGCTGAAATTTAAATATCCCTGTTCTTCTTCGTCAGGTGTAAATACTGTGACCGCTCATTCAGCATCTCATCCAATCTTCAACGCCATGTCCGCAATATCCATAACAAGGAGAAACCCTTCAAGTGTCACCTGTGCAACCGCTGCTTTGGTCAGCAAACCAACCTCGATCGCCATCTCAAGAAGCACGAGCACGAGAACATTCCTGGTCAGTTTGCAACTGCAATGATGGCTGTGCGAACTAGTAATGTAGTCATTAAACAGGAAGTGTTTCTTAGTTGATTGTTTGAATCCATTTTCACACATGGGTTACTGAAAAACATTCAGAAAAATGTAAGAGCATAACTTATACAAAACATTTTTCTTATCATGTTTATCTTCCACACATTTTTTTTCTGTTTGTCAAAAAAAAAATGTCACCAGAGCTATGCACGATCTTAGTGTTTAAATGTTAGTAATTGTGGGTTTTGCCTCTAATATTTTCCTAAATGAAATAACTGTCTAACTGTCTGATGATCATCACACTAATGATGCTTGTGTGTCTTGGTATGGTATGTGGGCTGTCTGTCTGTGTGTGTGTGTCCGTGTGTTTTTATGCGTATGGATGTGTGTGTCTGCATCTCTTTCCCCAACAGTGAGCCAACAGTCTGGGATGCTTTCCAACTTAGGAACGACCATCTCCTCGCCAAACTCAGAGCCAGAAAATCATGCACTTTTAGATGAGAAGGAGGACTCATACTTCTCAGAAATCCGCAACTTCATCTCCAACAGTGAGATGAACCAGGCCTCCAGCTCCACGGATAAGAGGTAAGACGAAAACGCGCTCACACAAATTATATTTGTACCATGATTCTCACAGAGATCTCCAGCGATTACTTTCCATCCATGCGGCTAACTCTTTTCTGCCAAGCTTGAGTTCTTACCCCGACCTCATCCTAAATTTAACATTAATCCTAACTACAGCAGAAAGAACTTGTCAGATGTAATAAAGGAATGTTGCAATGCATCTCCCTTATCTAGGACATCTAGTCGTAGGTATGAAAATGCCGAAAAACAAACAAAGTTTGTTCAGTTAAAGTAAACAGCTGCTCTTCTACATCTCTAGCACCTTCCTCCTTCCTGCAATCAACAGTACAGACCCAAGAAATTGGTACACAGTGCTCCCTAGTGGCTAGAACACACTTGGCACCATTGCACTAAAATAAATGAAAAAAAAGGTTTTCTTAATTTTTTCACCTTTCATTTTTTTTAGGTTTAAACATAATTATAATTGTTCAGTCTAACAATTTTCATACATTTTAGTTTCTTTAATGTTTAAAGTTTAACTAGAGTGTTTGTGAATGTCATGCTCAGTTCTAAATACTCTGCAGACCAGTAGCACTAGCACAAGTGATAATCCTGTTAGTTTCTCTGCACTCTAAAAATTATATGACTTGCTTATAAAATAATGAAAACAGTTTAAAAAAACAAAACAAAACAGGTTTCTTTTTTAAATATGTGCATAAAAATGGAAACTTCCTGCTGTAAGTTCTGAAATGCTTTTAGAGTTAGCACTTCAGAATGCCAGAAAAAGGCAAGAAATGTGTTTTGGGAAATAAAGATTTTCTAGTTTGCTTTCTTGCATTGATTCTGTCTTCGTCTTATTCTGGATTCCTTTCTGGTAGTCTCACTTTCTGCCTGCCACTTCCTTGTTCTCCCCCCACACCCCTTTTTTCTTGTCAACATGCATTATGTCCAAAAGACACAGTGGCAGTTTAGCCCCTCTGCCATCTGGGATCAATACCGAGTCTCATCCACAACAACCTTGTCTGACATTTTAATATCTGTAATTCAGACTAAGTGTTGTGCTTTCTGTCCTCCCACCAGACAGCCTGCTGTTTATTCTCCCTCTGAGTGACTGAAGTCAAATGCTGAACACAAACACACATTCATGGATGACTATCTATAATCACTCCTAGCTGCCCCCACATCACAGTTCCCCACCCCCTTCAAAATTCCCTTTTCAGCATCATAGCCAGTCAAAATAAAAGCCCCTGGGAGCCTTTATTTTTGTATAAAACTTTGACCTGTTTCCAAACTGGTGATGCTGTAGTTGCTGAGGCAGCACTGCTGCTCACAGGGTGGGACAAAATGAGAAAAGTTAGGGAGTATAGGTGTGCACGCATATTTTCAGCTCCACCACAGTGTGTAAGGACTGAGGGGTATCTGTCTCCCCACCTTTGGCTTGAGTTTTAGGTTTGGATAAATCTAGAGTTGGAGCTGCTCCCTCATCTGAGACCGGGCTGCAATAGCTCTCAGTTTGGACCCTGAGGGGGACTCGGGTTGAGGCATTTATCTAAGAGATCCACTGATGATTGAGCTCTTCCCCTATCCACTCACTGTGTACCCATAGCCCCAGTCTGCTAACACAAACACCCAACTGACGTGTTTAGACTAAATGACAAAACCCAGGGCCCCCTGTGTCAGAGCTACGCTTCTCTCCCCATTCGCAGGCATGTACTTTTTCCCCCGCCAGCCAGCTCTGCAATTTGATTATGGTGATATTTAATCTAGACTGAAAGAGAAGAACCCCCCCCACAAAGTCCCTCTACCCACATTCACTCACCCAGTCTGCGTGACCCAATCCTGTCCCCGTGCACCCCTTCCCAGAGGTAACCCTGTCTGATTTGATAAATGTCCACTGTGTGGCAAAAAATGAAAGGGGTAAATTTGCCATCCCAAAGGAAATGATATCATGAGCCATGACATCGTGGTCTGGGGGTGATGGAAGCGGGGGAGGTGGTATTGGGGTGCAGGCTGGAAAATGTACAGATGGCAGGTCGTAATGGTAGTGTGCTGATAGCCTGTTTGCAGCCAAGCCATCATCTTCCTTCAGTCGTTCCACCACTACAAAGCGTTGAGGGGCGTAGAGGACTTAGTCTGAGGTGGACCATGCCCTGGTCTGTTTGTGAGGAGCGGGTCAATTAATCATCTGTGGGCCATCCGAAAAGTCCAGGCAGACTGTCAGCACCCATGTTGTTTGTGTGGACTCGGGAGTTGGACTTTGCATGCTGTCATTAGATTATTTTTGTTTCTCTTGCTACTCACGATGACTCAGATCATTAAAAGGTTAGGAAATGGTAACAGCCGCCCAGCCAGCTCAAGAGTGGACATACCCCTCTATCTCACATTTTGATCATTTGTGGTAAAAAAGTTAAAAAAAAAGATCAGAAACTTACACTAGCAATCATATTAAAAAAACAAACAAAATCAAACTCCCGTTTGGTTTTTCTACATGTGTTTCTAACTAAAACCCAGGCCACTATACTGCCCATGATTCAACTTTTCTGTGTTCCCATTGTTTCCCTCTGGCCCCTCCTGATTGGCTTGGGAGACTCAAACCTCTTTAACTCAGATGTCGGACTTCTAACATTTCCTCCCTTCTCTGACCTTTGATCCCTCCGCAGATCAGACCAGCCTGAGGAGGAGCACCCTCCCAGCCACAGTTTGTCCAACTCCAAGCTAGGTCTCCAGGGTCTAGAGGAAGAGGAAGAGGAAGTGGAGGGTGACGATGAAGAGGAGGAGGAAGGCAGCCTGACGGAGAAGTCGCACGACGAGGCGCCCGAGTCCCCGTCTCCTGTCACAACAGGAGTGTATGAGGAGGATGAGGAAGAGGAAGAGGCAGAGGCGGCTCCATTAGCGATGAGCTATGAACACACTCGCAGGTATTTGTCTGTTTTAAATATGCAGAAAGGTCAGAGTTCATTGACAAGATTTACCCCAATCTATCCCAAACAACCGCAGAAATGTACAGCAAATGTTGAGTTTTAACACAATTTTCAATGCTTAACAATCTAACTAATGCAATTTCTAAAGAGCACTGTAAATCGACAAGGGCAAACAGGGATAACACATGTACTAAAAATGTCCCCTACAAAGATTCTCAAAAATGTAACCCAAAAAGTGTTTTGATTAGGCTAGTTTCTTTAACTACTCTTTAAAATCTTCAACCCTTTTCTTCCAGTTTATTTCCGCTGTCCGTTGATCCCTTTTATTAATCATACCTTTACTTTTCTCTTCACTTCACATTCTCCCTCCCCTATTAACTCTCCATCTGTTCCATCCCTGTTTTTTCTATCTTTCCATCAATTATTCCCTTCCATCCTCCAACCAACCCATCCACGCTGCCCTATTTCTTCCATCCACCCATGCTTCGGTGTGCAGGTGTATAGAGGAGGAGGGCTCTCTCTTGGACCTGGAGGCACTGCCCAGCTTTCCCAAGAGCTTGGATGGTTTACGTAAAGCAGCCAGTGATGAGCAGCCTTTCGATGTTAAAGACATTTTTAACACTTCACTAGAATCTGAGGCATTGAAAGAGACATTGTACAGACAAGCTAAAACCCAGGTACGTGACTGGCTTTTGGATGTCCGTTAAAAGAGGGAGGGACAAGTCGCTCAGATAAAATAGGAGGATGGGCAAAATATGTTGACTGGAAAGAAAGATCAGGGATGAGATGGATGCTTTCACATTTTCAGGAGCTAAACAGCACCTCTTTTCCTACTTTCCTATATCTTCACTTAACTTACTAACACATCACCTAAAACCTTCTCTATTCATTGTTGTTGTATTAAGTTTTAAAACAGTTTAATGAAATTTAATACAAGGTATAAAGTCATGAAATTCGAGGATAATCACACTTGAGTGAAACACCAGCAACCAGATGTACTGAAATCCTTTCATTTCTCGATGTGTTGTTGGATACAATGAAAGCTTACTCAAGTTTCTGTATTTTCTTAAAAATCATTTGTCTTCTTCTTTCACAGGCTTATGCAATGATGCTGTCTCTCTCTGAGAACAACCCTTTGCACGCGCCCTCCCAGAACTCTCTGGACGCTTGGCTGAGCATGGGAGGTGGACCGTCTGAGACGAGCAGCTTTCACCCACTCAACCACATCTAAGCGAGATAGAGAGAGAGAGAGAGAGAGAGAGAGAGGGAAAAGGTGGGAGGAAGAGTAGAAGGAGGAACATTAGTTTCACAAATGGATAAGAGACTGAGTGGACATGAGTAGGGGGCAAGACAAAGGAGGATGGAGAAGATTTCATTGTCATATACATTCAAGATAGAAAGAATGAGTTTGTGTGGATGTGTGTGCTTGTTTTGTGTGTGTCTGTGTGTGAGTGTTTGTTAAAGAAAGAAGGGGAAGATTTTCCCCCAGGTGAAGGGTCTTGCAAAGACTGTCAAAGCGAACGCACTGCTAAGCTCC
>VUQG01033232.1:0-18343 GCA_015106755.1 Etia nguti | reverse complement strand
GATGAATGCTTCTCAATAGCATTGAAACTCTGCATTACTCTGATCCTCCCCAAGTGCACAAGGCTTACCGCAGCATCACAGAGACCCTGCGTAAGGCTCTCATAAAGACTCTTAATGACTGATATGTCTCTAAAGTCTGTATACACCGCCTAATACAAACACTGCAGCGACATGCTGCATTGGCACTGCATGTCCACAAGGTGGCACTGTTTCACCAAGAACAGAGTGAGAGTGTTGACCGTCGTCTCCATGTTTCCCTCACCAACCATGGGTGACTCATTTACTGATTTTGTTTCAGTTGTAACAGCAGAATCAACAATAGCGCCACACTAAATGTTACTTAAGGAATTGGCAGATGCAATAGACTGTTGATTTTTTTTTTAAATTTATTCTATGTTCAAATGTGCTTTCAATGAGTTATCTGGGCCACTAGCCATTGTAATTGGTTATTCAAACTTGATCATGCTGAAAATGGATTTAAATCATGTTCAGAAAAAAAATGAGGAAAGTCTTTCTCTGCTTGTTTCAGTGTCATTTGTTAATTTTATTCACATTAATTTTCCTTTCCTCTTACACAGTATTGTTTCTTCGTAGGCACCGCAGTGCTTAATTGTTAATATAATTAATTTAGAGAAGGACCAAAATTGTATGATATGTCATATGATGTACAAATTAACCTAGATGTTCATAGGAAGAGTGGTATGTGCCAAATAACCCATAGAAAATGTTTTGTTCTCTGACAATCATTTCATTTCCAAGGGGCTTGCATTTGCTGTCATAGTTTGTTTTGGGTTTTTTTTCTTTCTTACTAAGCGCTTATATATTTGATTTCAGAAGTGTGTGTTTGTATTTATTTTTGGTTGTTTTGTCATGGCAGGGGGAGTGAAAATGAAGAAGAGTCATTTTATCCCTCTTTTCTTGTCGCTGAAGGAATGGTAAACTATCAGAACATGAGGGAGACTCTGAATCTCTGGTTTTGATGGGTTAGTGTGCCAAAATGAGAAAAAAAACAAAATCAAAAAAACAACAAAAAAAACAAACCATGAAATTAATTGTTTTTATTTATAGTGAAATATAGCTGTAGTTAGTCTTAGATCCTATTTGGCATTGAAACATCCTGCAGTGTTTAGCCTTTTTATTTCCTTGTTTTAGTTGAACCATTTTACCCAGTAGGCTGAATGTGTTTTGTTCAAAATGGTTCAAGTACTAAAGGGGGCAGGCTTGGACAACCTTCGTTATGGATGTCATGGAAAGGGCATTACATTGTTACACTATTGAATCTGAGTAGTTTCTACAACATCAAGCTCCCCCTTTCATCTGTTTGAGATTTAATACATGTCTTATAACCAACAAATACTGTTGTTTTTTGATTTTTTTTAATGAGTTGTCCAATTTTATACGGTCCAAAATTCAAAAGCACACAGCCACAACTGCACGAACATGACATAATCACTGACTATCTGAGAAGAAAGACAACAACTCATTAAACCAAAAGAACTGATAAAAACAAACCACAGAAAGTATTAAAACGGGCATCATAATTCTGCTGGTCGGTTCATGCAAATGAAATGTCTAGCTGTCTAGCTGGATGGGGAAAAGTGAAACACTTGATAACTTCTTAATCTGAAATTTTTCTTCTGAGATCATACTGAAAACTCATTCCATATGGTCTACAAGGTAGCTGTGCCGTGGAGGGGCGTGAGTAATTTACTGTAGATAGCTGCAAAAAGGTGGAGTGTGGGCATTGTTGATCACTGTTCCTCTCCGCATACTGGGACTTTCCTAACTAGGCCTGATGCTGTATTTTGAAACTAGCACTTAAATCATATGGGTCCAAGCCAATAATTGATCATGCTTAGGTCCCTGAATGTTAGAACAGATATATTTGGTTTCACTTTCACTAGATGGGCATGTTGTGCTCAACATGGAGAGGTAAGGATAACAGAAGCACTGTAATTTTTCTTCATGACAGTGGGTGGTAGTGTGATGCTAGGACTGCTGCATCATCTCAATTTTCTAAAGACAGATGTCTTTTTTTTAATATAATTCTACTGAATGAGATTCCATTCATGGTAAATGCATTGCTTTCCAACTTATGGTTACAAAATGTAAAGACTTGGGTCATTAAGTTTTAAGGTTGACTGTTTGTAGTAATTCTTGTCATGGACTACTGTAATAAGTACGCGCTGTGTAAAGCAAAGGAACTGAAGGCATATAGGTATTTCATTTTGCCAGCTTCAGAACGTATTCTGGCAAGTGGTCACTGAAATATGTTTCAGCATAATAGAAGATGGTTGCTGTTTGCCCCCGCTGTTACAGGAGAAAGTAAAAAATATACATAGTTTCTTTTTAACTGTATAGTATTTTAAAGAATGAAAAACATGGTGCATTTGTCTGAAGAAAAAAAAACATTGAAAAATATGGGTTTAAATGGATGGTGCTTGTTTTGTTAAAATCTGAGTTGTATATCGCCTCTGTTATGTTTATTGAAAGCAAACAAAAAAAAAAGTTATTGTGCATGACGTGTTAGCAGTCATAATGATGTCCATTTGTGAAACGTGTATCAAATCAAAAAATTTAAAAATTAAAAAAAAAAAAAGAAAAGAAGGAAAAAAAAAGAAATTCGTAGATGCACTTATTGTACATGTGGTTAGGTTAGTATGTTTGACTTCAACTTCTGACTGCCTTACAGATGTTTGGACAGGTGGTCCCGAAAGACTTAGAAAAGACTTGTCAGAGAAGACATAATGAAAAACAATAAAGGATTGTAGAATAATATTGAACAATTCTGAAATTGCAGTTCTTTTGATGCTTGTGATTATTGCAGATGTACTTTAGAGAAATTTCATTGAAAAGATATGACTCTGATGTTAATTCTGTAGAATAGCAATGTATACCAAATGTAATCTTTCCAATGCTATGAAGAATTTATACATGAAATTGATATGCAATAAAACCTGTGTGCTTTTTAAATGAATCCTCCGTTGTTTATTTGTGGGCTACAAGTGCCTGAAATAGTCACTGCACAGTAAACATAGGTGACAATGCTTCCAGCAGTTTCCCTCCACCCAAAGCAGCCACTCTAACCAGTTCAGTCCTCCTGTTTGTGAAGCTAATCGGAAGAAATCTGGCTTAAAGGGAGTGAGAGGCTGAATCAAGGCCTGGTGTAAGATACTTTCAATAAGGTTTATTTTCCAAAAGAGCATTTTTGCTTCTTACTAACAAAACTTACACACAGTATTATTTGCCTTGACCTTACTATGTGAAGTCCCTTTAAATTACTTATTTTGCGATTTGCTCATTGTGTGGAAAATATTTAATTTAATTATCGTATTGCTATAGAAATTGTTTTTTGTCATAAATATAACCTTCTCACCTTTAACCCATGAAAAAAAATAAAGTTGAATTAAGTGTTGGATGTCCAACCGATTGGGCACCTAGAGGAGACTAGCTTTAAAATATCTAAATAAATAAAAATGATAATAATTCTTCCCAAATTGCAGTTTCTACTGATAAAAATTGTGTTTAAGAAATGGTAGTTTCTTTTGTCGAGGTCAAACAAAAATCTAGAAACCCTTCTAGACTTCGACGTAGTTAAAAGTGCAAATCTACTGGGTAGAAAGAAAGATTTGATTGACAATGTTGTGCCGGTGGACAAACAGGATCTACATGAAAAAGGCGTCAGGAGGAAACATTTCCCAAAAGTTTACACTCGATAACTTAACACCTTTTGAGGAAAAGTGCAGTGAGCTCATCAGCCAGCAAAGTGTGGAGAAAAAATGAAACAAAAAAGCACAATGTTAGGACAAAGGGAAATACTTATTTCATTAACTGTCATCAACTTCTGGTTACAAATGTCATTAGTTATAATAATCTAAGTGAACACTACACTGTTTAGAATGGAATCAGACATCACCTGCCTGCTTGCAGAATTCACTAATTTTTCAATCTCGATTTATATTTATGTACATGTGTTCTTATTTTATTTTTGTTAAATAATCTTTTACTGCTGTGGGCTTTACATTGAGGATTATATTAAGTTTTTGCTTTTTGTTTGTTTTTTTACCCCAAATCCTTCTTAAAAACTATTGATTTCTTCTTTGAGATTTAGTTCATAAATCATTCTACATTCAGGTTAGGATGTCTTTTAATTGAGCCATTAACTCAGTTTAAACACAAGTCAAGCGGGATTGGAGGTTGAATGGTACATTCAGGAGAAATGTGTTCTGTGATCTAAGGAGGTCCAAGTGCAAAATAGGAGGTTAAGAGTTGTGAAATGGAAAATAGAGCCAGACTATGGATTTAAAAGCAGTCAGTATAATAATAAATAAGCAGGTGCTTTGCATTGTTAATGTTTTAAGTTAGTTGGAATAGACTCTTTCAATTGGGAGAAAGATAAACTGCAAATAAGTTCGCAATAGTATGTGTCTGTGATGCATTAGTTACAGCTTGTCCATATTTCCAATCAAATGGGGGGAATGTATGTGTTGGATGAAGTTAAGGTATTCAAGAAAAAAAAGACCCTGACAACACTATTAAAGAAGATTTCATTCTTATCTCTGCTGAGGTGTAGTAGTGCAGGTGTAAAACAGAAGCCATACTTAATGGCAGCCAAGTGTGTAAACCAACCAAAGGTGTAAACTCTGTGGGACATCGCATTAGTTTTTCATGGAGTTGAAAAACTAAAGTTAGCTATTTGTTTAATTGACTGTAAATTGACAAGCTAGGGTTTAAAACAGTTACAGCTTTCTTTCTTGACTCTGACCGTGCTATATTAACATGGTTTTATAAATCACAAGGTATTTACATGTGCGTAAGAAACACAGTTTGTGTTTAAATTCTGGGTCTGATTCTATTCAACTTCAAAAATAAAAAAAGAAAAAGTAGAAGAATAAGCAAAAGCAAAAGAAAACATTTAATCCATTCTCTCTTTTTAAAGTCTTAAATATAAAAGGCTGAACAAAGTAAGAAAACATGATGATAGTTTACATATTTCACTTATTCACTGCTGTGAAGCATTTTTAATCCAGTATTTAAACACTGGATCGATGTGCTCAGTCAGCTTCATTTCTAGTAAAAATCCAGAGTAATGTATTAGACACTGGTAGAGTGTGCTTGCACAGGTATCTGTTTTTCTTCTCACATGGGGAAAAGCAGATGTCCGCTGAAGGTGCTGTGCCGGTTTTCATTGTCAAAAATCCAAGAGTTAATCCACAGTCGCAAAAACACTACATCTCCTACCTCTAATAGCAATGTGACACCATTAGAAGAACTGATTGCATGAGGACTGCTCGAATGTTCATGTGCAACAAAGATATGTTCTCCATTCTTGACCAACACAGCCCCTGAAGGATGTGAATAATGTCCATATACGTAGAATTCAAAGTGGTACGCTCCTCTTACTGGTGCAGTGAAGGAACCTGTGGGACATTTTTTAAAATTTTAATGAAGTGAACATTGTCATCAAATCAAATTAATTCTAAATAATGTATGTATTTGAGTATCTGTGTGCGAATTATAGGCATTTCCAATATTGGAAACAACATATTTGAAGACCAGAGGCATGTGTGTGTTAAATGGTACAATATTTTGTGAGCCTGAGAGGCTGAGAAAACCACACGTTTCACTGAGAGAGAGAGAAACACGCATGTTAAAGTGACTAATGTTCTAGTAACTGTTTCAATAATGAGATTGTTTCCAGTTCAACAAACCTACTCCTTCTCTCTTCAGGGCCTCAACCTGGTTTTCTGTGATTATTTCCCTACTTTTAATGGTGATCAGCGCTCCTCCCTGTGCTGGAATTAAATGAATAATTAAAATTATTAAACAACCTACTGTTTGTGAAAAGTTTCAGTAAAATCACTTGTTACTAAGCTTTTGAGCTAACCATTTCTCATTGCTACAAAATGCACCTGGTTGAAGTGTGATTTGCTAGGAGACAATTAACCAAATACTAGTGTGGTTGTATGTGTATATTTTAGCATGCATGTATAAATTATGACCCTGTGTGGGTTACAGTTACTTGTGCATCCAATTCTTGTTATTTAAAGTAATTAAAGATGTATGATACACAATCATTTCACCCTGGAAAAACTTTAAGAAGTTTAAAGAAATTATTAAAAGCCCAAACTTGCTACGACATTCATGTCCGTGATGAGTGTATCCAAACTTCTGAGCACAGTCGTATGTACCTTGGCTTTCTTGCTTCAGCTTATCCATTTCTGCCCTTAGCAACTCCAATTCTTTCACCTTAGCTGCTTGTGCTGATAAAGAGAGTGATAAAAAGAAGAAGAAGAAGAAGAAGTAAAAGAGATGATATATGGTTTAGATCAGTAGTTTGCAGCACTTTTCCCAATATTATAATAGCTGTAATATACTGCTGTTAGGTTTGGGTTATTTTTGGTTGTTTTTTTGTGTAATATATATATATATGAATATATCAATATTATTAGTGCCTATTCTCTTCAGAAATGCACCGCTGAGAATGTGATAGGACTCTTATTTATACTAAAAATTACATATTTATTGGGGAAACTGTCCCTCACAGGACATATATACTGTTTCTCAGTAGGAAATGGAAGTACCCAAACATGCATCACGTCTTGATTATTACAATTACAATTATTACAATCTATTACAATAGAATGAAAAACAGAATGCTGCTGTATTGCTGTTAGTTAAATTGCAACTTGAGTGTGCTTCTCACTGATAAATAATAAGGTAAACATCTATGTTTTAGTGTTCCTGCTATGTTATGTTTAGAGTAGCTTAGTTCAATGAGATTCTCTTGTCCTACCTAGTTTCCTTAATTTTTTGAGTTCATTTTCAGATACAGTAAATGTTTTCCTTGCAACATGAGTCTTCTGATAATGTCTTAGTTTGTTACTATATAGGGAGTAAATTCTAACACAGCAACCAGACACACACAAAGCCTACTAAATATAAACTATTCACCCCAAACTAACCTTGGTGCTGTTCCTTCAGCTTGTCCAGCTCCGTCTTTTGTAACTCCAGCTCTCTGACCTTAGCTGCCTGTGCTAAAAAAGAGAAAAAATTAAAAGTAAGACATAATTCAGTGAATCAAAGCAGCGGTTTCTTGTGCCATTACATACTACTGTACCTTCATTCTCTTTCTGTAAGTGTCTAATCTCTGCTTTCAGTTCAGCCAACAAGGCACTCATCTCTCTCAGAACAGAATTGATGTCAGGTTTACATGTTTGTTCAGGGTCAGAGGTTTGTGCTGGTTCCATTCCCTGATTTAAAAGTGGAGTAATTTTGCTTTCAGAGTTTATTTCCAGTCAAACTGTAGAGAGATTGCAGATTAGCAGCAACAATGGAAAAAACACTGTCATGTTGGATGCCTGTGCAGTTCAGTGTTTTTTTCTCTCTTAGCTCCAGCCTTATATAGTGTCTTTAGTGTCGGTGGTTGTCTGGTCAGTCATTACCATGGACGTTTCACCAGAAACATTCCCAGGAGATAGCACTGTTACTTTGGCCTTGTTGTATTTACATTACCCTTGAAGTGTTGTCACTAAAGAAATTCCATGTTTTTTTTAATAAGAACACATTTTTCATTCATCAAATGAAAATGAATTATTTTAAATCAACTATAGATGTGAATGACTGTCTTTCTTTCTGTGTTGGCCCTGTGGTAGACTGGGGCTCTGTCCAGGATGTACTCCACCTTTTGCCAAATGACAGCAGGGACAGGCTCCAGCAAACCCACATTTGAACTCTATAAGTGGTCAAAAGAATAGATGGATGGATTTTACTACAGGCAGAACCCTTCTTCATGGGCCAATTAACGTTTAACTAAAAATCTTTCATCTAGAAACGTGGTAATCAATAATTTGGTTGGGTTTAGACTTTGTGTGGATGTGTGTAGTGTTTTTCAGTGGTTTTGTGGTCAAAAACAGTTTATAGGTTTGGCTACAAAAAGGCCACTGTGACTTATGACTTAGATGCATGAGTGATTAATGACTCTTGTTGCTCAGGGCATTTTTTTTGTTGTTGTTGTTTTTCTTTTTATTATATAAAGCCAGTGTTCTTCTAAAAGATTGCAATAATCCTGTACTTCTAGGTGTTTACAAGACATTGCATGGCATTGCTAAATAGAGTGGTCCCCTTCATTTCTCAATACCCCTTCAATCAACAGTCAATTCAATTTTATATATATTTTTACAAATATAAATATACCATAAATATAGCATAGCATATCTTAGTTAATACTTCCTCGGGATCAAAACAACCCAAACTTAGATTTATCTGTCTCTAATATTTCTTTTTCAGCATTCCTTTGCCCATCGAAAAACCTTTACTCTGATTAGCCTGTTCAACGTGTCTTTTTCTTTGCAACTCTGCTTACAAGTCCAGCATAAGTTACCTCTTTACTGATGACAGTTCGACCAGCAGATTGCTGTTTTGCTAAGGCTATTTTATGAAGCTGCCATTCAGGATGTGAGGTGTATTTTCCTTATAGCAAAGACAATGATGTACTTCCTTTTGCTCAGTTGTGCGCAGGGTCTATTGAGTCTATTCTAGTTGAGTATAGAGTTGGAGAGAGTGTAAAAGAGGCTGCAACCATAAGTTTACAAAAGCCTGAAAATACAACAACTACGCATTTATTTGATGCATTGTGTGTTATGTCGATGATATCAGTAACTCAGTTTCAAATATCATGCTGGTCTGCGATGCCTGTATTTATTAGCAGCACCTGTAGTTTTGATGGTCACTAATGGATAGCATACTTCTTACATCTTTGTTTACTGTGTTCATTTTGCCCTCTTGGTCTGATCACACTCATTTATGCAAAACAATTTAAAGTCAAAATCTGTTGAGGTGAGGACAACTTTTCATTATTACTGTGTCAAATCAACTAAATAAATAAATAAATGAAAAAAAAAACAATTAAAAAATGTGGTAGCACATTATAGTAAAGTCACACTATGAAGCATTAATAAGGTATTATCAAGTGCTTAATTCAGCATTTAAATATCATAACTCCTCCATAGCATGTCATTTATAAATACAGATATGTTTCTCCATCTGTTACTGTTACACCATGTACAGCTATCCCTGCTACTGCATCACTGCTAATAGTAATCATAGTCATAATAGTATATCTGTATTTCTAAATGTCAGAGGAGTAATGCTATAATTCTATATAAACACTATAAAAATGATGAATTAAGACTTGGGATTATGGGTCCATTGCTCATGACCATAAAATATTGCTTGGAAGAGTCAAAATGGTAAGAAATTCTTTGAGAAAAACAGCCAGGACAGAGAGCAGCACAGATTATGTTGGAGGCAAATGAACATTCAAAACACAAGTCCTGCAAGCCTTCCTGGCGCAATGAGAGCATTCAGTTGGCGAGAGATGCGGGGCTATCCCTGGATTATAAGAGATCCATTAACTCATTCCTGCTTGCCAAAATGTTGACATCTGTTCATCTCAGGCCAAAATGTAATAACCGATCATTTCCACGGTGCAAAACATTAGATTTTTGTTCAGTAAACACAGTAATGATGCTTTGTTAAATGGTTCCCAGTGCTGCACTACCACTGCTTAAATCGCTTGTAATCTGCACTGATTCAGTGCTGGCTAAGAACTAACTAAAGCTTCAATTAGAGAGCAATCCTGCTGTAATTTTAAGCCCATATGAGCTGAGATATTACCTCTCTGTCTCTCGCTCTCTCTCAAGTTAAGTAAAAGTCCACACAATGTAACAGAACATGCCAATATTTAATTTAATATATACTTTATTATGATTATGATTGCTTACTCCATACACAGGACACAAAGGTTGATTCTTTCATAAATATAAAGGTAAATTGGAAATTGTCTTTGTCACATAAAAAATTTCTACAAAACAAACAAAAAAATAAAATAAAATAATCATAATATGTACAATTGGCTTAGAAATTTCTACACTTAATTAAATCTGGCACAGGACTAACAGTCAGTGCTGTGGTGCTTTTTTAATGCAAGTAAAGACATGCAAACGAAAAACATTCTTTGATTTGTTTTCTTGTTGCAAAGGTTATTTTTGTTTTGCATTTATGTCAGTCAGGTTCATACAAATATCAGTACAGAGAACATCTTCAACTGTTTTCTGCTCACATGGTAAAAAGCAAATGGCCACTAAAGGTGCTATGGTGATTTTCATTGTCAAAAATCCTTGAGTTGACCCACTGACGCAAAAACACAACATCTCCAACCTCTAATAGCAACGTGACACCATTAGCAGAACTTCCAAAATGGGAATTCTGGTGTTCATAGGCAATAAAAATATGCTCGCCATTCTTGACCAACACAGCTCCAGTAGGATGAGCACCGTGACCATGTGCACCAATGTAGAACTCAAAGTGGTAAGCTCCTCTCACTGGTGCAATGAAAAATCCTGTGGGACATTAAAATCAAACAGAGATTGTCACCCACAATGATCTCAACTTTGTCATAAAGTCAGATTTTTCTTTTCTTTTTGTAATGTATACCTGTATGTGGATTATATGCATTTCCAATATTTGAGACGACATGTCTGAAGACCAGAGGTGTGTGTGTGTTAAACGGTCCAACAGTTCCTGACCCCGAAGCTAGCAGAGAGGCTGAGAAAGCCACTTGTTTCACTAAGACAGAGGACAAAAGCATGTTAAAATGATTGATGCTACAGTGACTGTTGCAATAATGAGCTTGTTTCTAAATTCACAAACCTTCTCTCTCTCTCTTTAGATCCTCCACCTGGTTTTCTGTGGTATTTGTCTTAGCTTTAATGGAGATCAGTTCTTGTGACTGTGCTGTAATCAGAATAATTGGTAAAAGAAAAGAAAAAACTAGCAAAAACTGAGTTCCATTGTAAATATTCATTAATTTGGCTTCAGTTACTGAAAACATATATTTAAATGTATCATATTTCATGATGTCCAGAAAAAAAAACAGACCGAACGTTTTCCTCGTCGTCTTTAATTTTTCATCATTTTTCACTGCTCAGTATATATACCTTGATATTGTTCCTTCAGCTTGTCCAGCTCCGTCTTTTGCAACTCCAGTTCTCTCACCTTAGCTGCTTGTGCTAAATAAATAAATAAAAATTGCATGGCATAATAGTTGCAGACACCATGCCAGTGGTTTAAATCAATCGATTCGCATCCCACACATTATACTGTACCTTCACTGTCTTCTCGCAAATATCTCACTTCAACCTTCAGTGCACCCAACAAGGCACTCATCTCTCTCAGCACAGAATTGATGTCAGTAACACAGTGGTGTTGTTGATCAGAAGCATCTGCTTGTCCTCTCTCCTGGGATCCAGTTTCCGTTAACTGTGAAATAATTTCATTGTCAGACTCTGTTTCAAGCCTGGCTGTTGACAGGAAGGTCAGCAGCAATAATGGAAAAAGCATTGTCATCTTAGATCTCATAGTGTCCAGTTTACTGTTGTTTCTGTCATAGGTCCAGCCTTATATAGTGTCTTGATTGTCAGGAATTTTGGGTCAATCATTGGCAGAATTATTTTATTAGGAACACGTGCAGAAGATAACACTTGTTCCTTCTGACCTACTATGGCCTTGAGCTACCCCTCATTTCCCTTTAGTTTTTTTTTCAATGAGACAGTCTTTCTTGTTATTTTTTTAAATAGTCTTGAGCAATAGTTCTCCAGGTTTTCTGAAAGCCTTTCAAAGTTGTTCTTTGGACATAGGCTGCTTTTTCACTCATTTAGAAGGAGCCTGTCTGAAAAACACGTAATTGGTTTAGATTTCTTTAGCTGAATCTATGAAATAGACCAAAGATAACATAGTTTGATAGACAATGAATAGTATTTGTGCACCAAGAAGATATCAGCTGAAGACTTGGCTTATCTCAGCATGATGTGTAAAGTTTCTTTAAATTTTTTTTAGGAAATTTGGCAACTGGAGTACAAAAGAAGAAGTGGCTGGCCCAAAAAACTATTTACAGCAGACTAACAGTTCACATTGCTGTTAATAAAGTTGTATCTTTTTTATTGAAGTACACATTGTGATGACAATCAAGTAGATCTAATCTATATATTAAGTACTAAATATTAAGTACTATTGTCACGATCCTGGGTCTTTTGACCCAGCGTTTTGAGTTTTAGTTTATTTTTGATGTTTATGGTTAATGTTTAAGTTCATTTGTTATTAGATTCCCCTTGTGTCTTCTAGCCCTGTGTTTTAGTCTCCTTTGCCCTTCATGTGTTTTATGTCTGTGTCTCATGTTGTCATGTCTGCATCTCATTATGTTTCCTGTTTTATTTTGAAGAGGTTCTGTGTTCCTATGTTCAATGTGTTTAGTTTTACACTCCCCTTGTGACGTCGTTATGTTCATGTGTGTCAGCTGTTTCCCCGTGTGTTCTCAATTCCCTCATTAGCCTCCTGTGTGTATTTAGTCAGTGTGTTTTCAGTCATTCCTTGTCAGGTCATCTGCTCGTCCACGTCGCATCTTCAGGTATCCATGTCAGTTCACCATGTTTCAGGTTTTCATGTTTTATTTTTAGATCACCCAGTTTAGGTTATTATTTAGTTTCACCCATGCCCTTTGTTTGCATTCATTTTGCCAGCCTTAATAAACTGCTCGTTTTCTGTTAATCCACGTCACGTTCTGTTTTTGGTCTGCACTTGAGTCCTTTTTGCAAACACATACAGTCTGCCTCTGCCAGACTGTGACAGTGTGCAAGACAAAATATCATCTACACATTATAATATCAGCAGCAGCAGCCCGATGGAGCTGTTCTTTCATGTTGCTCACGCCAAATTGTGATCCTACAACTTGTATGTTACAGTAGAAATAGAGACTCATCAGACCAGGCAACGTTTTCCCAATCTTCATCAGTTTTGGTGAGCCTGTGTGATTTGTAACCTGTTTTCTCCTCCTAGCTGACAGCGAAAAGGAGAAAAATGAGCCTTGGTGTGGTCTTCTGCTCCTATAGCTTATTTGTTCAGTGGTTCAATGTGTTGAGCATTTAGAGATGCTCTTCTGCATACCTCAATTGTAACAAGTGGTTATTTGAGTTAGTGTTCCCTTCCTATGAGTGGAAAGCAGTCTGTCATTCTCCTCTGACATCAAAAAGCCAGAGAACTGCTGCTCACTGGATATTTTCTCTGTTTCAGACCATACTCTATAAACACTAGAGATAGTTGTGTGGTAAAATCCCAGTAAATCAATAGTTTCGAAATACTCAGACCATCCCGTCTGGCACCAATATCTATGCCAAATACCTTAAATCAACTTTCTTCCCCATTCTGTTGCTCGGTCATCTTGACCATGCCTAAATGCATTGAGTTGCTGCAATGTGATTGGCCGATTAGGTATTTCTCTTAACAAGCAGTTGAACAAGTGCTGCTAATGAAGTAGACAGTGAGTGTATAAGAGAATTTTAAATTTCTCTAAGATCAAAGTTCATTTTTTTAATGGGTCAAGGAGCACCCTTATGCTACTGTCACACACATGCAAGAAGAAGTTAAACAGAAGTATCAAGTTATCACTAACATTCTTGCATCTATCCAGTGCACTGAATGTCAGTTTCACTACACGACTCTTGATTGATTCTGACAATACAACAACTACAAGTTTTTTTCTGATAACTAAATCCAAGTACACAATGGAAGAAGGAAAGTCAGATTTTGTATTTTTATTACATATGACTTCACTGTTAAAAGGCACTGCTTTACTTATTTCCTCCTTGATGTACTTTTACATTAGGTATTTCATATCACCACGTCAACATGAAAACTGGAAGAAGGAGCATCTGACTGAGGTTGCATCACAAAAGTCATCTGATGTAAAAATCTGCCAAATTAAGCATGTGGAGCTACTTGCTGTGGTGACCGTGGTGACCTCTTGTGAATAAATGAGGAGCGGAAAGCAGCTTCTTCTTTATAAGATGCCACAGTCCTGTTGTTCTCTGCTTTTGTTACCTGTTGAAAATCAAACTTGAGCATTATTCTCTTGTGAATAACTTTATATTAGCAGTATAGACTGTATAAAAGAGATAAGCATGCAGTCTGTAGAGAAATATGATGTGTATGATGTGATATGTTTGAAGAAGTGGTTGTTGTTTGTGGCCTGGCCACAGTTTCAATTCTAGTGGGAAAAAACTGAAGTAGAGCTTTACATACATTATAATTACAATTGCAATGGTGACTTACAAGTAAAACATTCCATGGACACACTGAGGTGTCAAACAGTGCAGCAAATGTTTGCATAACACTGACAATCAAAACACTCAATGTACACCCAGCAGATACCCCTGTATTAAAACTGAAACAGAATTATAACAGACTGTCAATTTAAATCCGTTTACTTGTTGTAATCTTTGAGTTGTGCTATGTTTTACACAGACTAAGTAGCCATGCTGTGTATTTCAATCAGCAATATTGTTCACAAACTAATGTTAAAAACCAATCATACAAACCAACTCACTCTATGTACTTCCCAGTTTTTGAGGCTATTACCATGTTCTTTGTCCCACTGCTTTCCCGCATTTGGTTACAATAGCATTCACACAAGTGTAAGGCCTTAAATGGATTAACGTCAGTTGAAAGTCTGCACAGGGTGGATTTTCCAGTCTCCTACCTGCTTCTCTGCATGTTTTAAAGGAGTGACAGGACTCTGCGACATCTACTGATCCTGCGCATACTCAAATCATTAAAAGAAGGGAGGGGGGACGGCAGATTTTGTCATTCTTCAGATATTTAAAATAGCAGGAAGTTTTGTTCCACATAAAATAAAAAAGATGAGACTTAACAGTAAGATGGAAGTACAGCTTTTACAGACAGGGTACACAGTGCCACTACTCTCAAGCACAAGGACCCAGTGTGGCAGTCTCCTTACTTATGCAAGTTTTCTCAGCTTTAGATTACAGTGTATTATGTTTCCAGAAATTGATATTTTTAGTTATGCCAATGATACAATCCAATACAATAAAGATTAACTCTATAGGAATGGCATTTTAGTTTGGGGCAGATTATCAAGAAAAAGAAACAAAAACCAAAATTTGTGTACTCCCAGCAGAGGTGTCTTCCGTACTATTTAAACTTTGTCAATTTAAACCTTATTACTTATTGCATATGTATAATTATAATAAGTAGCCATGCTGTTTTCTGAATCATGGTTCACAAACTAATGTTACCATTAGTCAATACAAACGTGGTATATATGCTTCCCAGTTTTATGGGGTGTTGTCACTTTCTCTGTGCTATTGCTTTCTCACATTACTGTCATGTTTCACCAGTTCAGATATTGTGAAAAATGTAATCCCTCCAGATATTTACGCAAGTTTAAGGCATTCATGTGGTTTGAAAGTCTGCAGTAAGCGAATCTTCCCGTCTGCTACCTGCTTCCCTGCAGCGTTTGAAGGAATGACAGGACCCCGAGCGCGAGACAGCCTCTGCTGCGTCTGCGCATACTCAGGAGGGCAGAGACGGGAGGGGGGCAAAGTTTAACCAGACTTCAGTTATTTAAAGTAGAAGGAAGTTTTGTTCCACACAAAATAAAAAAAAACCATAGACATACCGGTAAGGCTACTCAGCATAAACCTATGCGGATAATCTGGAAACCACGCCCACGCCCTGTCTGTACAAGTAAATAAAGTTATTTAGCGGATGTTGACGTAGCTTCGTGACTTGGAGTAGGTAAGCAAAGTTTTATTATATTAGCACTAGCTAGCTTTTTTTCCTTTAACTTTTTTAACCATTGCTTCATTTCGGTGTAACCGTTGCTTCGGTTAACCAGTTTACACTACGCGTTTGCTTAATTTTGAGCTTGCTTGGTATTTTATTTAAGTTTAACAACAGCCTCTTTGTGTGAGTTCAGTCAAACTGTCAAACAGCTGTTTCAGAGACAGTTGTTTCACCTTGTGCTACTGGTAGAAATGTCTCAGTCAGACTAAGACTAAGCAACGTTGTCCCGCTTCTGTACTGTGAATGTTGTCACTCGTAAGTTTTTTATGCTAGCGTTGAGTAAAGTTATTATCTCGTGGCCTATATTAAAGTTTTGATCCGCGTGACTCAGCGTGGCGCATCTGTTTCAGTAAAGGTGGGGCGTGATGGTGGATCACTAGAGATGAATGTTAGTTGACATGGAGCTAAGTGGCTAAATGACACATCACCAGCATTGCTTCATGCGACAAAAAAAGCCACAGACCTTATCGGGATTCTGCACGCCTTTCAGAAAGCAGACTGCAGTACACTACAGGAAGCTGTAAAGTGTTAATCAAGCAGGGGGGAACGCACATGTACTTAGTTTCTCAGTCTAAAAAGTCACGTAGTAAGAACAATTCATTGTATAAAATACAAACTACCTAACAACAGTTGATAGATTCAACTCTATCTAATATGAACAAGCTACAGAGACGACCCTGCTGGATGATGCATATTTTTTATACAAACCTAATTAAAAGTCGCATTTACTACACTACACTCTTACTACTTTTACTTATGTTATAAGATCTCTGTAGTGCTTTTCTCAAAGTTATAGCCCTCTAGCAGCTGCCACTGCACGCACAGACAGCAAAAAGTGATTATCACAACATGGTTCAAGTGTCCTAATCTGGGGTATCCTCTGATTTAATCTAGAGGCGCAAGACTTGAAACTTGCTTCTGAAATGCTGAAAGTTGCAGAGTTGTGATGAAATGCTATGGCCTCTTTGTTCGTTGTTGCTCACTGAAAATTCTGATGATCAATTATAGACTTAAGTCATCAAGTCAAATAGCAAGTAATGTAGTGGTTAGCTCTGTTGCCTCATAGCAAGGTTCTTACTGGGTACTCCCACTTCCTCCCACAGTCCAACTTACATGCCTGTTAGGTTAGTGCTTCTGAACTGGCTCTTGGTGTGAATGTGAGCATGAATGGCTGTCTGTCTCACCCGTGCGACAGACCTGTGCCAAGCCTCTTCCTCTGTGACAGCTGGGATAGGCTCAAGTACTACCAAAACCTTGACTTGGATGAGCAGAAGAAAATGGCTAGATTGATAGCAAATATTTGCTGGTTTCAGCTTTTCCAGCGTATATCCTCCTTTGACCCAGGCTGGACAATTCTAAGACTTCTACATCAAACACCATTTATGCAATCTATATGAGTCCTGCTGTACTGTCAAGAGGACATCTTGTAAATTTTGTACTGCCACTTTTGTGGGGGTTGGGCTAAGAGAGAACATTAACTTTCGTTTCAAAATGACGGGGAGTTTGAAGCTTCCACATTTTATGGCCCCAAGGGAGGCTAAGTAATAATTTCTTGCTAATATTATGACTCTTTTGCTAAAAAAAAAAAAAAAAAAATAGTTTCCTCAATTTTATAGTCTTATCTTTGATTTAGTAGGATTTCTGAAATGTACAGTAATTTTACCACAGACATTTTACAGACTTAAAAGCTGATTTGGAAAAATATATTATTATCAGTAATAGCAGTAATTGGTGGTTGATTGTTGCAATTTCAAAGAAAACGCTGTATACCTTATTCAAAGGTTTGCTAATCGGTGAAATCATGGTTCAAAAGTTGGCACTCAGGGACCATTGGTTTGAGATTTGTTTGTGATCACACAGTTTAAAGCCTTAATGGTGGTACTCCTACAAGTCATCAGTAGCTGAGTTGACACGTCTTCCACTTCTGTGACTATGGGAGATCTAATTTTAATCATGCAGTGCTGTTATTCTCTGCAGAGAGACAGCTGGTCCACTCCAGTAATGAAATCGCTGTGGTGGGAGCCAGAGTCTCACCTGGCTGCAAACCGTAGCAATGGCTTCCTGGATGACAGCAACTGCTTCAACTCCACACAGAGCACCGTCCTAAAAGGACTCCAATTTGGAGGAGTGCCAGTTGTCCTGCTGATCAACTTCCTTGTCTTTGTGGTTTGTTTCTACCCGTTTCTGATCTACTTCTGATGAAGGGAGATATGATTACAAATACTTTAAAACTCAGTTCTCTGTCTTGTGAATACATTCTTTCCTTTTAATGTTTTAAAAGCAAACGTAAATTCTTCCAATAGTGCAATTTAAGACATAATAGTGATAAATGGTCAGTTTTATTGCTATCCACAGTTTCTGCTGATCATCTTCACGGTTATCAGGAAGCAGTTCTGGGACTACGGACGTTTGGCTCTGGTCGCAGACGATGACGGGTCAGTTAAGTTTGAGCATAATCTAAGCAGAAGGACATGTGGTGCACATACTGCCCAGAATCTAGATTTTGTAATTGTAAACTGAATCTTCTGGTTTTATTTGTCTTTTATAAGTCTGATTTAGTCTTTGACACAGCCACTTTGTGTATCAGGTTTACTGGCTCATCACGCCGCCGCTATGGACGTATGTCATCCACTGGGTCCAACGT
>VUQG01033228.1:0-10526 GCA_015106755.1 Etia nguti | reverse complement strand
GTTATTGAAGAAAAAAAAAAAAAAACCAATACTGGATTAATGCAACCAACATTTAAATTACTGCTGTCAGCGTTAATCTCGTTTAAATGACGTTAACGCCATAACCGCGTTAACGCGGTAAATCTCCATTAGCTAGTTAACGCGGATCGCCCCGTGCATGGGGCTGGACGGTGGTAACACGTTGACACCGTGCAGCCCCAGGTTTTTTGGCCCACTTGCATGTTCTACCAAAAATTGTGCTTTGGTGGGTATCTGACGGACGAAAACCAAACCAGTTCCACACCACTGAAGTTGGCACCATTTTTACAAACCAAATCTGGTTCATCTGTTTCATTCAACGATCCGCTTTCGCCCTTCTCATTCTCCGTTGCCGCCATTCTTTTTCCGCCATGTGCGTATGAAAACAAAGGCACTGCGCATGCAAACAAAGGCAACCCAAATTCTATCGCGATATTTCATTTTCTTATCATTGCCTAACATTATACCGGTATTACCGTGAACGGTATGATATGGCCCAGCCCTATCCCCAATGCTGTCCAATTACAGCTCAGTATCATTGTCATTGGACAGAATTGAGCTTCACTGACTCTTTGATTTTACAGGCTCCTCCAGATTGAATAATAAAAACTCACTAAAGATGAATAGTAGCCAGAGTGTTTGCCCTATAAAGACCACCGTAGATAGATAAATAAATTTTGAGGGGTAAGAAAACCGAACTCAAACTGGAACCCTAATGTACTGACAGTAGCGGTGAGATTTTGCAGTGCGAATCATGCCAAGCAGACAGTCTCAGGAGCCTGATAGCTGCTTTGTGCTCTTGGCTGCTAAGATCTACATGCTTGGTTTGATGAATTTATGAGCAAAGAATTTAATTGCATGAACACCTACTCCCATGAAATTTAATCATTTTCTTGTGAATATGTTTGATCTTGCACAGGACTTTTGACTTTTGATAATATTCCATGCAAGCATGCTACATTAATTAGCCCAAGAATAATGTCTCGTAACATAGTCAAACTGATATTTTATCTGCTTACAGTCCTCATACAGCTAATATTCTTCCAGTGTGGGCTAAACCATACCCCATTAGAGTGGTATGATTAGCACACCTGACAGTTCAGTAAGGAAAGATACTAATCAGTTCACAAAATGCTGAAACAAAAGAAAATATTCCTAAATGAGACATATTCCTAAATTCCTTAGTTGCTGGACAGGTTTTAAGCTGTAAGTATCTTTTTTTACTTTTAAGTCAGTCTTATTTTCAGTCATTACTTTAACAGTAGGTTATATGCTTTATATTATGCTTAGTATACATGAGTAAAAAACATATTTAACAGTAATAAATGCAATAATACAAAAGTAACAAAATTTTATACAGTCTAACCCTTGACGATTTTATTTTGTTTTACCAACATTCTACTGGGAATCTGGGAATCATGGCTGAATGAAGAATGAGTCCAAAGCTTGATTTAAGTGTAGTGTGTGTTGTCTGTAGCAGCTGTCGTTGGCGCCCTTTCTCCTAGCAGGTGAACATCAGAGAAACTAACTCCATTAAAAAAGGTCTGTGAGGTTGTGTTTCTCATTCCAAGTATAAAGTCAGTGAGCTCTTAAGTCTTCTTTATTTACTGCATTTTCCATAATTGTTATTCAGCATTTATCAGCTTGTGAGAGAGGAGCAATGCCTATACACCAGTGAACAAGTGCAAATGTACACAACAGCATTTACATCAGTGGCAACAAATCAAGTGTTATTCTACCACCGTCCCTCAAACTTCCACATGCGGACAGGCATTGCCAATTGTTAATAATCTCTTGGTGTCCAATATTTCGGCAGCCCATGGGTCAAGGCAATGCCAAATGAGACATTTTGTGTACTGATAGAATAGCAGCATTTGATAGAACAGCTGGAATTGACACTTTGAGGTGAGACAACACGTTCTCAACACGTTCTCATCCCAAAACGTAACGTAACGCTATGTGACAAATTGTCGCTATGTTACGCATTCGGGCGCCCAAACCGTCTGTATGTTATGCGTTCCGAGGCATGAGAGTGGGTCGGAATGAATCTATAAATGTAAGGTTAGGGTTAGGGCTGCAATAGAAAGCCGCGAAGCAAATAAAAAGGGAAGCGCATAGAAAGCCTCGCTTCAATTAAGACAATCTCCAAGAGCGTTTCGTAAGGACGCGGAGGGGTACCTTTCGCATTACTATGACATGCCTCGGGCCGTGACAAATCGCCGGTATGTTACGCGTTGGGAATGAGAATGCTCTGGGTGAGAAAGGGTTCAATAATCCTGGTAGCTTTGGACTCCAGGTTTAGAAAGATGCATCATTAATACTTTGTTTATATTGTCATGCATGAGTATATTCAAAATGATAAACCTAATGCCTTGTGTTGAATTCAGTGGCAGAACTCTTGACATTGACTTTTGCGCTTGTGGTCATTTTGTTCACTTAATCACAGTCAGTTGAATGTCTACAAATGCATTAACATTATCTTGTAATATTATTGCACCAACCACCCGTACATGATGTGCAAGTTATTTAAGCTTTGACTGATCTCTCTGGCACACACATATCATACATCATGCCAACAGCACATCAAAGCAGTATCGCTCATGCTCTTTAGGAAATCGTATAAGCAGTGCATCCCAATCTCTGCTCTCCATTTAAACATATAACACATCAATACATTCAAAGGGAAAACTTTCTGTACCCGTGACTGAGACATATGTAACAGGCTCTCAAGCTTTGAGCTGGGTTAATATATGGATAGCAGGATGCCTTCTGAATGAAACATGTGCACCTGGTTCACATTACTTTAACTACCCTCTTTGCTGATAACAGAAAATGTAGCGAGGATTGTAGACACACCGAGGTCATGAGTCACTCCTTCACCTCCAATATTCATTTGCATTTTCAGAAACTTATGTAGTTAAAGCAGTTCTTTCAAGATAATTTCTCTTCGAAATCCACTTTTTTGAAGTGTTTTTTCAGTAGACTTAATGAGAAGTAAAATAAAGCAGCAGGTTGGTGATTTTATTTCCACCTGTATAAAGAAAATGTGCTTTTGAATCCCAGCAGCCTAGAAATAATGCTGAAGCCTGCTGGAAAGGGTAGTGAATGTAAAGATATAGCAATCCATCTAAGATCTGTAGCTACCAACATACCAAAATTTCCTCCTTGGTTGCAGAATTGATGCTTGCTTGCTGAGTAAATGTGTACCTACAGCCATAGCAACTGGTTATCTTAATAGTATCGTGGCTATAAGTCGTATCTACTGAGATCAGCAATTAAGTATTTTTATACTTTGAAAATTGATACAATTTGTTATTTAAGTAGTCAGTTTCATATGTAGGTGGATTCTGGTTGCAGAGGTGTATCTGTCTCCCGCCTTTTTCAAGTTTCAAGTATTAATGCGAAGTTAAATGCTGTCCTCAAGGTCTACTAGCGGTACTTGTAGTAAATTGAAAGCTAGGGCCATGTTCAGCTCAAAATCTAAACAAAATCTAGCAAGGTGGTGTATTGAACACCGCAACCTACAAACTGTAGTAAAATGTTACGTGTTGTTTTCAGGTTTGAAAGCACGTCTCCGGCACAACCTCCAGCATTCCTCCAAGCCAGTCCAAGCTTGGAAAGCAGACCTCTCAGTCTGCACAGATAGGAACAAGGTCCCCTTGTATACATTTCACTCAGAGTGGAGAAGTGCTCATTCATTTGCACTATACTCATAAAATCCAGGACTTATATACTACTTACAGCATCCCTATCCACACATCTTCCCTCAGCTCATACTTAAACTACTAATGAGACACTCTTTGACAGGTGTATGATCACAAACGTGCTGTTATTGTAGCTTAATTTTCATAAGCGGCTTAGGCCACAGTTTTGCAAACTAAACAATTATGAAAATCTATCAAGTGACAGTGTTTCCTGGGCATGAAAGGAATGAACCACATTTGCTTTCTCCTACAACAGCATAGACAAGCTTAATTAATACAATAAAAAATCTAAGTGTCACGCTTCTCCATTAGATACTTCATAGAGCAAAGGTGAGGTACACCCAATCTGTTGTAGGGTTAGGGTGCAGAATGATGTATTTCTCAAATTAAACAAGAAACACAACTCCATGTTAATGCATTTTCACCTAAAACATCTACTGAGTCATCAGTACCAGTGTTTCTTCCATCACTTAGAGGCTTGCCTTTTTGGAAAGGCTTACTCACAGATTACTTGACCAGGAGTCACAGAGTAGGTGGTTGAATCATTTCTGATTGCGTTTATCCAGCATTCTAACCATAGCAAACCTTCTAGGACACCACTACACTTGCATGGGACTACCAAAGGTTGGTGAATCTATGTTGGCAAGTGCATCACATCGCTCCCAGGAGAATGGAATGGTTGAACAGATTGCACAGGCTGCTTTAGGGGGAAAACGCAATTCAGCATAAACCTCTCAGGTTTATCTGTCGAAGCTTTTGCTCCATTTTGCATTTGTCTGGGATAGGATACCTTTAATGTCTGTAGACTACATAGGATAGCTGGATGCTGAATGGCCAGTTATACAGTCTGTGGTGAAGCAGGCTCAACCTGGAGATGTAGCCATGACTGTAACATTTGCTGTTACCAATGAGATTGTTGGGGTTTTCAAAGCTGAGTCTCAGAATGAGACTGACCCAGTGAGACCTGCCTCATTAAATGTAGCGGAATCTCTACTGAAATTTTAAAAACCGTAACTCATCCATTGTAAAATGTGTTCAGTGTACTTTAGATGAGAAAGTACTCATGAACCACTGTCAAGGTGCAGATAATCTTCCTTCTTGCTGGATCCTGCATGTATTCAAGCATGCACAGAGAAGATGGCAGTGTAACCCAGGGCCTTTGATGCCATCTTGTCGTTGTAACGAATGTGGCTATTTGAATCCAGGATATCAGATTCTATGGTCTTGATGCCATTTATCTTTCAGTTCATAGTTACCTCTCTAGATTGCTACTAGTGTCACCCTATCCCCTTCCCTGCTGCAACACATTTAAGGTGGAGAAAGCCTCCTGTCCAGAAATCAAGCGATAGCCTGCATAACTCCAAGAATATTTTTGAAATGCTTACCTGTTACTTTCAGGGGACATTAAACTAAAATAATCAGATTTCTATGAACTCATTAGTGATTACATAATGTTTACCAATACAAATGCAAAGCATGAAAAGAAAGCAGGAAAAATAAAGATAGTCATTAGGCGGTCCTATCTCACCCAGAGCCCCTGAATGTATTCCAGCTCGATCTACGAGGCAGTCTTTGAGCTTGATTTAAACTTCAGTTCTGTTTAACTGTGTATATGTAACTGATTTTTTCTGATATGACAACTGTGCAACCAACCATATAAAATTCCAGTGATTTTTTTAGAGTGTCCCAAGTGAAGCTAACTTTGTTCTGTCCAAATCAAGTCAAACCATTTTAGGAAGGTTGTTGTGATGGGGTTTAGCAAGCAACATGAATGCTTGGTAAAGGACATACATTTAGATGAAAGTAAGGGGAGTAGGAATAGGTGTGCTCCAAAATTTGGAATGAGATGAGTACTTGTATTGAGCTTGTGTTTGTAGAATTTCAAAGAGACAGACAAACTGCAGTACTGATACAGAATGTATGTCTGATAAGGGTCTTTCATTATGGCTTCCATTGTAGCAGGACCTGATAATGAAATCATTTCAGAGGATAAATTGCTTTTCTAAAGAACAAGAAAGGTTAATGTGAGCGTTTGCAGGCTTTGTGACTGAGTTGTGTGTTCCCCGCTGTTACACATCAATTCTGAAAGTAGCAAAACTCATATTTGTACAAGTAACCAATCTACTTAATGGCTATTGTTATTTGGGAGAGGAGGATCGCTCCAAATTGATTTGATTGAATGAAGGGGTTTCAGAACAGCCTTACACCTCATCCCCACGAGTGAGCTCCACCCCTGACGGCTTTGTTGTGCTCCCAGTTATCTACCCTTAAGCTTCCATTTTTGGCACATTGATAGCAACTCCATCCTCCATTCAGAACAGCAGTCACTCCACTGTTCCCTAAGAGCTCATGTTCTCTCTTTTTGCCTTGCTCATTCACAGCTGCTATTCAATTTTTCATTATAATCTTCTGACTGTCTCTCTTATAGGTGTAAAGTGTGTTTTCTGTTTATTCCATGAGCTACCTATTTTCTCTCACAGAAACACAGAGAATGAACTGGGGTTGTCAGGTTACCAGCAGACTTGTGAAAGTCGTTCATCCAACCAAAAGTAGTTCAGCAAATAATCCCTTGATGAAAATATCTCTTTGCCTTACAGTTGAACATTTTCATAGGTTGTTCAAAATCTTTGTGACTTTGAGATTGTATCTTTGGATGGAGCTACAAGAGCTTACACGCCATGAGTTAGTTTCAGTTTAAATAAAAGATGAGAAACAAGCAAAAACAATCTTTTTCTATGGTTTACCTCCCTAAATTGTTGTCAACAAGATTATTGTTTACATTAAAACAAAACCCATGTAATACACCATAAACTACTGGTTACTATAATGTTTAACAAGGGTTATTCAATCAGATAGAGTTAGAGCGTTTCTCAAGCTCTACTTTCTGTGGCGGAATAATCCATATTTAATGCTTTATTGAGCATTTGGGGTGCCAGAATTGTGTATGTGAGAACGTAAATGTTCATGGTAATGAAGGGACACATTACCCATAGAAGCAGTTTGGCTCATTGATGTATTTTAATTGTTCCTGGACAACAATGGAGCCCATTTAGCACTGAAGAATAAGACATAGACTTTTTACTAGTTGTGCATTCTTTCAGCTTGATTGCTGATAATAAAGATTAACCCAGTATCAGACAACTTTTATCATCCACCATACAGTAACCCATGCTACAATGCAGATTTAAACAAGTCTTTATCACTTAACACGCACGTTTCCAGAAAGCTCTTCTCCTTTTAAGCTCCACATATCTCCAGGCAGTGCATTTTGACTCTTTATCTCCCTTTTCTCTCTCAGTTTTTGTCTCTCTCTCTTTCCCCGCCATTTGAACCCAGTTACATTTATTAATATTAAAAAGGATGGTTGGTCCTCAGGGCTTCCTCCCTCCGTCCCAATCTCTGTCTGTCTTTTCTCTCTTTATCTGTCTTAGTCTTTGTGTCCTTTTTTTTCTTTATTAGTTGGTTGTACGGACTTTGTGTGCGCGACATCACCCATTGGTTTCATTGGTTTTCACAATTTTCCTTTTTAAATAGTCTTTTGCCTTTTAACATTCCTACAACATTTTAAATGGATTTTAAGGGATGTCACCGGTTCAAAAGCTCAGACTGATACCTGAGACCAAAAGGTTAAGTAGTATGATATAAATGACAGAAATGTATCAAAACTTAGTTCTTACAGTTCTAATGAGCGTTTTTTTGTGTTTATATAAACTTAGTTGTGGGTTTAAGACGATTCCAAGTTATTTATCCTTCTATGCTGCCACTTAACCCTTAAGTTTTATGTTCAAGAGGAATTTGCTGCTACAAGCAAAGCTGTATCATTAGTGTACATTTGTAGTCCAATTGCTAGCAAATCCTCAAAAATGCCAGTGACATGTGAACTAAAAGATATTCAAAGAACTTAAGTTTTGTGGTATATGAGTTGAACTCATGGCCTGTAGAGATTTGGTAAAAAACTTTAGTTTTTTTTCCAAATAACTTTAGGATTTAGGATGTCCTTTATCGTTGGTTTGTTAACAAATGTGTTAACGTTGTCACATGCCAACATGGTGAGCATGTTAAACATACATATTAGCATGCTGAGAGCAATTAGCTTAAAACATCAATATGCTTAAGTACAGCCTCATAGAAGCATTAGCTTAGCCACTGACTTAAGCCATTCGGATGAGATTTATTTCTCTGGGGGTTGCGCCATGGTCAATAACTTTAATCCAGTATGTCTAGAATTTTTTTTCTTTATGCCAAACCAGAATGAACTCTGTTTATTTAGAAAATAGGCTGCTCTTCCTGTATTTCATAACCAGTCTAGAGCAGCATATTTGTGTTTTAAAGATGATCTCTAAACTATTTCTGTGGGATAATCTTTTGTATTTTATCTGTCTGTTGGGGTTTTCTGCTTGTGTTAAAATAGCAGAAATTTGAGGAAAAGTTTTATTTGACCTACTTGAAAACCAATATAGCAATCAAATGAATTTAAAGCCACCAGCTGTTGCAGAGGCAGTTCTGTGTATTCATACATATTTTCACCAATATAAGTATGTTTGTAACTTACCCATGAGCATACAGAAAAGTATGAATGGGTTACTTTGATACTGTGGAATACTTAGATGTGTAATTGTTCAAGCAAGTTCTGAGGTTTCTTTTTGCTATGATTTCTATATTTGTCTCTATTTATTTTTCTCTGGTTCTGTTTTGCTAGCTGTCCATTTCTATAATAAATTTCACTTTGGATTGAAATTGAAACAATGCAGTGTTAATGCTTAGTCTTTTTTGTATTTACATCATAGCACTTCAAGATTACAAGAGACCTGGACTAATAACACAGCTTACAATCTGGATTTTAGAAACTATGAAACTATAGGAGTCCTGACTAATAGCTGCCGCATTATTTAAATCCCATACACAACACAATAGACATATTCCAGTTTTTAGACCCAAGTAATTATTTGTTTCCTACAGAGCTTGATGTGTTTCCTGACATACAGTGGGTGTCTGTGTGTCACACACAGACCTACTTACACAAATAAACAAAGCTTGGTGATATAACAGTGTGCGGATATGTGCCAAGCAGGGGTCAGGATTGCACTCCGCAGGTCAGGGCTGCCACATCTGTCACTGCACTTCTCCCCAGAATATGGTCAGAGAGGGATGGAAGAATGGATGAGGCTGGAGAAAGAGAACAGAATGTAAGAAGGGAAGGGTGGGGGGGATCGGAGTAGAGGCTTTCAGGAACAGCTCCCAGGTGTTAATCAGCGTGCATGAATTTTAAAATGGATTGCAATTGGAGAAAGTTATATAAATAAGTTTTCTGATCTAAATTTTGTGGACCAAAACTTCAATCCTTCAATTTTTTTTTTACCCATTTAGCTGGGTCTTAGCTTAGACGACTTGATTACTTTTTTGAGCAAAATGACAGCTGTTTCACACTCTGAATTGTCATTAAGCCTGGAGATGAAAAGCATTATGACAGTTAGTGATAAGCCCTGGGGCGAGAAAAAGACTTTGTGTGCATGTGTCAAAATTACAGTTGATTTAGTAATGTCATCTAAGGCTCTGTATGCCTGTGAGCATGTGCGCATCCTTTCCCTATCTGTCAATTGCAGTGCTAACACATGTTGCCCCCATCTGGCTGCCTTAAACATCAGCTATCATTACCATATTTCCAGTCCCATTCTTTGCCCAACCTCTTCTGTTCTGGATAGTAGTAATCATGTGACTACAAAGGATTATCTGATAGAGAGAAAAACTGTTCTGATTATCTGAACATCTGATCCTACAAGAGTCTTGGGTTTAAAACGATCCTGCATTACATGTTGAGATAACACAACATAGCCTAATTTATTACTGAGACATGCTTTGGCTAAAGTGAGCACTGAAGCCAAAAGAAATACTAAGAACATCTACTGGCAGTCGAATTCCTCATCTTTGGCTAATTAACCTGTGTTACTAATGTAATAGCTTTAGCTGATAACGTAGACTGTGTATAAAAGTAACCACAGTGTTAGTATTTTGCTTGCCATCGTGTTGATTAGTTTGGAACCAAAAGTGACCATATAAAGTTAAAAATTGTTACTTCCCAGGTGCAATATTTCAGAAAATATGTTTGTGTCATAATGACATCATCATACTGTTACGTTATAATTACACGTTACTACGTGGCGCTACATTATAAACCTTAGATATGGCCGTTATCATGGCTGTAGCCACATGGCAACTTGTCAAGCATCAAAGAAAATATTGATGCTCTAGTTTTTTAAAAACACCTTTTGAAATGAATAACCTAACATTTAGAGCTTTGGTTTGTTTTTAAATTTTGCATTACCTATACTGCAGGATCCCTGCAGTCTGAAATGTTTAACCTCTAAATGTTAGTCTTGATGCATTCTCAATCATCCAGGAAAGTAAATCTCCAAAAGTTGATTCTGTTCATCTGGACGTAGCGTTTTGTGGGAGAAACGTTTCGTCACTCATCCAAGTGACTTCTTCAGTCTCAGCTGACTGCAGGTTTCCCCAATCTTATAAACAGTACATTTGCATAATGACTGAAACCAGCCCAGTGAAGGAACAATGGGCTGGGAGGTCAGTTCCTTAATCTTAATTATGCAAATTCTCATGACCATTGATCAACAACCACTGACCAAAACCCACTGATCAAAGACCACTGATCAATGGCCATGAGTACCATTCACAGAGAGTTGGGGAATGGCTGCAAACACAGCATTGTAAGATGGTGAAAGATGTACCCTTAGGCCCCCTCCTCGATTCAGAGATGGTCTTTCCCTTTTCACGTAAATGGCCTCCTTC
>VUQG01033216.1:0-11661 GCA_015106755.1 Etia nguti | reverse complement strand
CTGGGTGCACCCGTCTAAATGTACAATCCAAGTTCACGTTCAAAATGAACCATAATCTCAATTACCAAAATCCAAATGGCAACATTCATTTGCAACTTCATAGACTTTGTTAGCTGATTGCCATTGAGTTGGAAAAATAGATCCAACCGCCCACACCCACTTCCCTTCCTGTTCGTGGGATGTATTGAGTCCGTAAAAAGTCCTTAAAATAAACAGTCCGTAGGTCCAGGGGGATATGTGTGAAGAAGGGGAACAGTAAGTTCAAAGTGGCGTGGTGTGTTTTTTCTTTTTGTTTTGTTGCAGCTGGCCTACCACACACTGTGCAGCACAGAACAAAGTCAATTGGTCCGTCAACGGGATTGGCTCGCCATCGATTACAGGATCCGTTGCAATGCATCAAAAGGGAGAACACAAAGGGAAACAAAAAAAACCTGACCTGTCAACGACAGTGTCATAGGACATATTAAGTTCTCATATAATCACAGTTCACTATCACCTAAGATATACTATTGGCAACATTACCCATGTTACAAATTGAAAATAAACAGTAAAACACAGTAATCTGTGCAAGTGTTTCAAATGGGTTTTTTTCTCAATAAATAGAATAAAGTTTTCCACAAAGTATTTTTAAACAATTATCCAATAAACACTGGAAGATTTTGCTTGCAGAGAACTCATGAAAAGTGCAGATAAACAATGAACTATTAAAATACTTTGCTCACCGATCTCAGAAAAGAAAGGCGGAGCAGCGCGAGATGGCGCAGGAACGATGAAATGGCGTCGTCTCTAACTCCCGACCTTCCTCGACCAAACAATGTAAAAAGAACCAGCTAGTTACTTGTCTTAGCAATACACATGGAATAAAACGATCTTTCATAAGCAGTGAATGCTAACTCTTCCGTTTATATTACTCTTTTTCCATACCTCGTTTCAGTGATTCTCCGTGTTTTCTTCCTCGCTAGCGTGCTCATGGAGGATTCGCGAGAGAGGAGGTAAAGCCTGTGCTCTCTCAGACGGAGATGGCGGGCGGGGCCCTGCACCACGTTTCAGCAGCTCATTGGCTTAGAGCAACCACGTCTACTCCAGAGCAGTTAACTCTTTAACTGCTGCACCTATGGCTTATTCACTATAAACCAAGTGTAACTGCTAAGATTAATAGTCTTTTTTCGTTTTGGTACATTTTATCCAAGCCATCCTTAAATATGGGTTACACCGGTCTTCTTTTAAATTAAGCAAATTAAACTGAATTTGAACATTTCATGTTTAAAGTGTTACAGGAGCAATGTATTCCTAAGCAAACACACTTATCCTCATGCTAGTACACTGAATCATCTCTCTCATTTATCTGTCTCACTCTGTCCTATCTGCAAGTCTATGTAAACTTGTCATTAATATTATTTTCACTGTGAGTTATCAGGGGATTACTGAAACCATTAAGAAGAAACCCTTTGCTAGAAAATAATTCATTTGGAAATATTTTTTCTTTTAAATCAAAATAAAAACCCATCCATCCATCCATCTTCTTCCACTTATCTGGAGCTTGGTCCTGGAGGCAGCAGCCAAAGTAGAGAAGCCCAGACACCAAGGCATTCCAAGGCCAGCTTAGAGATATAATCACTCCAGCATGTCCTGGGTCTGCCCCGGGGCCTCCCCCTGGTAGGACATGCCCGAACCACCTGAACTGGCCCCTTTCGGTGTGAGGAGGGGAGGCTCTACTCTGAGCCTCCCTGATGGCCAAACTCCTCACCCTATCTCTAAGAGAGAGGAAGCTCATTTCCGGCGCTTTTATCCACGATCTCGTTCCTTCGGTCACTGCCCAGAGCTCATGACCATAGATGAAGGTAGGGATGTAGATTGACTGGTAAATTGAGAGCTTCACTTTTACACTCAGCTCTCTCTTTACCACGACGGCCTGGTATGGCGTCCCCATGACTGCAGCTGCAGCACCAATCCTTCTGTCAATCTCCCGCTTCCTTCTCCCATTACTCATGAACAGGACTCAGAGACACCTAAACTCCTCCACTTGGGGCAGGAACTGACCTGGAGTAGGCACTCCACCCTTTTCCAGCTGAGGACCATGGCCTCAGATTTTGACATGCTGATTCTCATTCCCACCGCTTCACACTCAGCTGCGAACCATTCCCATACGAGCTGGCAGCCATCACCTGACGAAGCCAACAGAACCATGTCATCTCGAAAAGCAGAGATGACATTCTGAGACCACCCAGGTGGAAAGCCTTCCACCACTTGGCTACACCTAGAAATTCTGTCCATAAAAATTATGAACAGAATTGGTGACAAAGGGCAGCCCTGGCGGAGTTCATCACCCACCAGAAACAAGTCCAACTTATTGACGGCTATGCGGACCAAGCTTGCAACGGATTGAACACACCATTGAACACAGACACACCATACTCCTGAAGCACCTCCCACCGGACACTCCGAGAGACAGGGTTGAATGCTTTCTCCAAGTCCACAAAACACATGTAGACTGGTTGGGCAAACTCCCATGCACCCTCAAGTATCCTCAAGAGAATAAAGAGCTGGCCCAGTGTTCCACAACCAGGAAAAGGGTGGAGTGCCCACTCCAGGTCAGGGACGAGTTCCTGCCCGTTTTCATTGGGAGAAACGTTTCGTCATTCATCCAAGTGACTTCTGATTGCAGGTTTCCCCAACCTTCCCAAAGCTTCTCCCACTGAAAACGTTACTTCCAAAAGAACAGAATAAACCTTTTCGGATCCCCCTATAGTTGGAACACACCCTCCGGTCAACTTTCTTAAAAATGGGAACCACCACCCTAGTCTGGCAATCCATAGCTACTGCCCCTTATCTCCACAAAAAATTGTAGAGGCCTGTAAACCAAGACAGCTCTACAATATCCAGACCCTTCAGGAACTCAGGGCGAACCTCATCCACCCCAGGGACCCTGCCACCAAGGAGTTGTTGTTTAACTGCCTTACTGACTTCACCCCCAGACATAGACGAGTCATCGCCCTTGTCTCTAGACTCTGCTTCCTCCATGGAAGACGTGCCAGTGGGATTAAGGAGGTCCTCGAAGTATTCTTTTCACCACCTGACAATGTTCTCAGTCAAAGTCAGCAGCGCTCCAAACAGTGCAGGTAGAGTACCGCTTTCCCCTCCTGAGTTGTCTGATGGTTTGTATGCCTAATGTATTTAATAACTACTAATTACCCAAGAAACACGTTCTGAAACACATTCTAATTGCCTGCTAAGGAGAACTGGAAACTATCTATGTGATCTCATATTCTGAACTCCCACTGACATGACTCTTACTATTAGAGGGTACAGCTGCTAGCTTGCTTGTACATGTCACTGTCTTTGAAACCAGTCACAAGCTGAGATATGCATTTACTCTGTGCTTCTGCCTGCCTGGGAAAATGTTTTTCTGTTTTGTTTGTTTGTTTGTTTGGGTTGATTTTGTAAGGGCCATTTATATTTACTTCATGTTCGTACCTGAGGTAACTTGTTTGATGCATATTCTGAAATTTGATGTTTGAGAATATTTTATATTTTGTCATTATTTCAGTTTATTTTGAAAAGTCTCAACAGGATGTTGAGCTTTATTATTTATTTATATGGAAAATAGACAAGCGACCAGCGAAGCCTACACAATGGTTTCACCGTTGTTGTTGCTAACAAACCGAGGCATAAAAATAGTTGCTTGTCCGGGACGTGATTATTATAAATATACGATAAAGTGAAAACTCGACAAAGATAATATAGCCACTACAGTTCATTGTTCATTTTTTAAATTCTTTTAATCACAACTGATTCCGGGGCACACAAGATATGTTTGGAAAAAACAGAAACAAAGGACTATAGAGCATTTCAACATATTTTTGGATATTTTGGTGGTCTTTATAGAATTCATTCTTTTACCTTCAAACAAGACACAACATATTCTGTTAATGTGTTTATTCTCAATTGATAATTTGTGTTAAACCAGCTCAGATTGCCCCAGGCTAAACCTCTTGATCCATCCAACATTGCAATAAACAAAGTTTTTAAAATTGCTATGGGTGAAATAAATTTTTATCTTTTACATTTTCTCTAGATACTGCAATAATATTGTGAACATTAATTATTTTGGCCAACATAATGAAAAAAAAATCGGATAATGTAACAGCCGTACTTTCAAACGGAGTATTATTTGGCCACTTCAACACAGTCTTGACTTATGAGGTTCTGGGTCGTTTTTGGATTTTATTAGCTCTCAAACTCTGAAAGTGCTGCTGCTGCTGATCTCAGTAAATAGACTTTCCTCACTTCCTGTACAGAGATTTAGAGATGGGTAAACGAGGAGTGTAGATGCTGCAGATGATATGCCATAAAAAGTAGAAATAGTCCACCATCAAAGCAGTCTGGTTTCCAAGTTTGATATGTATGGTTTTTTTTTTTAACTGAGAACAATTTTGCTTGTCAAATGGCACAGCTGGAAAAACAGTGCTAACTGGAAGCAGGATTGAACTCGGCACGAATTGCACCCTGGTCTTGGCAAACATAAATTTGTAATGTGAGTGGAAGGGCTTCTCAGCAGGCATCACAGACACACAAATGTAAGAAGTCAGAAGAAGACACTCTTATTAGAAGAACAAGAAGTTGTAAATGGTGAAGAAGGCTGAGTATACCAGTTATAGAAAGATAGGAGAGAGACACATTGCTAAAAGTATTCCAGAAAAGAAACTGAGATCCACAGTGAGGGATGGAGCAGATAGATATCCAACTGACATTGAGAAAAAGTCAAGGGGCGGAGTGAGGAAGGTGTGAGTTATATAACTAATTCTGTTTGTAATGCTACAGAGAGCTACAGCTCTCTGCAGGTCTTTGAAAATGGGAGGAGTTCAGAGGATGTGTCGTGAAGATCAGTTATATTACTAATTCTGGTCAAAACGCTGCCAGAGCTGGAGCTCTCTGTAGGTCTGAGGAGATGGATACGCAGGACGGAGCAGAGCTCTGTTTTCCAGAACTCTTCAACACCTCCTGCAAGAAACCTATAACTCCTCTGTCAGAATTTGTGTTCTTTCATGTTGTGTTCTCTTCCATCTCGTTGCTAACTGTGGCTCTCAACCTCCTTGTCATCATCTCAGTCTCCCACTACAGGCAGAGTTGTTGTTATTATTTTTTTTAATAGCTAGTGTAGCTTATGCATTCTGTGAGCTAATTAACTTAAGATTCGTTTGTGACCTCAGTAGTGTCTACAATTAACCATCTGATATGGAAGTGGCCGATCAGAAATGACCAAAACTGTTTTTCTCTTATCAAGAGCTGTTGTTTTATTGTTTGTTGGGTTGCTTTACTTTAAAGATTTGAGGACTGTTAATTTAATGTTTTTTGTGTCTTCTTGCAGGCAGCTCCACACACCCACTAACATCCTCCTCCTCTCTCTGGCTGTCTCAGACTTTCTTGTTGGTCTCCTGTTGATGCCGGGAGAAATCCTCCGAAACACAGCGTGCTGGTTTCTCGGTGACCTCACATGTTCTCTGTACAATTATATGTCTTTCATTGTTACCTCTACCTCAGTGGGAGACATGGTGCTAATATCAGTTGACCGCTATGTGGCTATTTGTGACCCTCTGCATTACCCCACCAGAATCACAGACAGAAAAGTGAAACTCTCTGTCTGTCTGTGTTGGCTCTCTTCTGTTTTCTATAGCAGCCTGTTTGTAAAGGATGATCTAACTCAACCAGGGAAGCATAATTCCTGCTATGGAGAATGTATAATTGTTGTTGACTTAATTGCAGGAACCATTGACCTTTTTTTAACATTTATTGTTCCAGTTACTGTCATCGTAGTTCTGTATTTGAGAGTATTTGTGGTGGCTGTGTCTCAGGCCCGTGCCATGCGCTCTCATGTTACAGCTATTGCTCTGCAGCTTTCAGTGACTCTGACAACAAAGAAATCAGATTTAAAAGCAGCCAGGACTCTGGGTGTTCTTGTAGTTGTGTTTCTAATGTGTTTCTGCCCTTATTATTGTGTTACTCTTGCCAGGGATGGCCTACTCAATAGTTCATCTGTATCCTTTGTGCTCTATCTGTTCTATTTTAACTCCTGCCTAAACCCTTTGATCTATGCACTGTTCTACCCCTGGTTTAGAAAAACAGTGAAACTCATTATCTCTTTACACATACTGCAGCCTGGCTCCTGTGAGATTAGCATTTTGTAGGAAAATGAACACTGAACAATTGTTTAGTTATTTTGCTGCCCTACTAGTTGGCTACTTTTGGGCTTCCTTTTGGGTTATGCTGTGCCACTGGAAATGATGCTGTGTCAGTGTCATTGTGTCATCAACGACAGTAATTCATTGGAAAAGAAGGATGGAAAATGTCTTTCATGTTTGCACTGTTAAATGCTGCTACCTGTAATCTGCACTCACCCATTGTTGATCAGCATTTTGTTTCTATATGAGCAGAATTATCATTCTTCCAAATTTACGTCAGTAAAGTAATTTTGAAGCTGTATTGCCCACTGCTACACAGTAGTTGTCTCTTGTCTCTCTGTGGTCCAGAGAGACAAGAGACTCTGGCTGCTGATGGCAAGAAGGGTTGTTAGCAGAGATGAACTCTGCAGAGATGAAGCACTGTTGTTGTGATTTCGCAATATATAAATAAATTTGATTTGAACTCAATTGAATTGAACTCTGAAAATAAGATTGTCCATGGATTGAAAAAGAAAAATCCAAAATTAGTCACAAAATATACATAGGTGACTGTTAATATACTTCAGTGGGCCTGTCCAATTGTGGGAAAACACTGTAATAAATATTAAACATTTTGTAGTCTTGACACAGTAAACATATTAGCATGGACATGCTTGCATTTGATAAAACCATGGCTAAACAGTGAGAGTGATGCTTACATGACTCCATGCTTTTGGTCTTGTTTTATAAGAGATAAAAAGTACCTTGAAGCAACTGTTGTGTTGTGAATTGGTGCTACAATGACATAAATAATATTATCCAAAATCACAATTCACTCAAATGTCTGGAGCAGGGGTGTCAAACATAAGGCCCAGGGACCAGAAATGGCTTGGTAAAAGCTGCCAGTCCAGCCCACTGGATGGTTTTAAAACATATTAAAAAGGGCCTACATTTTTGAACTTTTATGTTATTTCAGTTATTTCAGTTGCACACAAACACACACCCCACAAGAAGATTGTTGATTTGTGTGTGAGAGAGAAAAGAGAGAGAGAGTGTCGAGTGTGAGTATGTACTTGAAAATGAGGGTGGGAAGCCGCTATAATGCCCCCCAGCATCCAGAGGCAGGAAAGACATGAATCCACGGGCACCATGCTGTCTGCAGCCAGCCACACAAACAGACACACACATACATACCATTTGCTCACTCATTCACTCACACATAACCACCCACCAACTAATGACACACAGAGACACACATACACACTCATTGACCCCTACCCTTTCTCTGAGGTGCCGGTGAGCAGATGCCCCTGAACAAGCAGCGAATCGTGATGCACCCAATGCGCCCCACAAACCACCTGTAGCCCCCTATACCTGGCAGGGTGTGTGAAAGAAAGGTGTAGGAAGATGCCCCCATACAAAAGCACCCAGCTGTTGAACATTAGTGCTTATCCACCCCCAACCCCGCCCCCAAGACTCTCAATGTCATATTTACAAATAAAATTGAGGGGCAGACAGACATCTTTAAATTAATTTAATGTAATTATTGAACCAGTACTTCACTTACATGTTAAATAGATAATTGTTTTAATCTATAAAACAAATGGGAAGTTTAATGTTAGTATTCTTTTTTTTTTAAAGATAAAAAGATAAAAATGAAGATGTTGCCAGTGAGACACTCTCTTTGAGTTTGCCCTTTTTATTCTTGAATGATTCATAGGTCAATGTTCAGCAGCTTATTAAACAGGGAAAAAAATTTTCCTCTGTAAATGGTCAAATACAAGGAAGGGATTGAAAGTGAGTTTTTAAAAAAACAAACAATTCCTAAAGAAAACTAGTGCTCAGGACTACTTGATCACTTACCATTATTGAAAAGCCTAGCTCCTTGCAGGCAAATTATTAAATGAAAAACAAAGGGGAGGCTCAGCACTTTTGCAAAGTAGCCTACTGTATATCTTCATCCCTCCTCTCTGCATGTCCATCCTCCTCAGCCTTGCTTCTCTGACTCCAAACTGCTCAATTATCTTTTGGGCCAGGTAGCGTCAAGGATAATGGAAAGGTTGGTGCATGAACAAAACCTAGCTAGCACAAGCCATATTTTCTTCTAGCAATGGAAGAAAGTGGCCTGGTCTGATGAATCATATTTTTTTTTTACCTTATGTTGATACCCGGGTCCATGTGCATTACTTATCAGGGAAACACCTAGCACCAGGATGCACTATGGAAAGAAACCAAGCCGACAAAGGCAGAGTTATAGTTTGGGCAATGTCCTGCTGGGAAACCTTGGGTCTTGCCTTCCATGTGGATGTTACTTTGACATGTACCACCTACCTATACATTGTTGCAGACCATGTACACCTTTTCATGGGAACAGTATTCCCTGAAGGCTGTGCCCCCTTTCTGCAGGATAATGCACCTGCCAAAAAACAAAAATGGTACAGGAATGTTTGTTCTTTCTGATGTACTCATGGATCTTTGTTGTTGTTTTATAGTGGTTCTGAAACTCACTAGTGCTCGGCCTCCTTCTTTCCACATAGCGTACAGTCTCAGGGTGCAGGTGTGAAGCCCTCCATGCATGAAAGGAACTTTCTTGTCTCGATGTCAGTGGCTTCTATCTCCATGTTTGGCCAGCTTATTATCTCAACAGGGTATCTGACAACTAGGTGTGGATTGTCCAGATCTTGTTCTTTCCATTCAGACCCTCAGGACTTGCCTTACTCCCTGTAGGTATTTGGCAGTTGTAGCTTTCCTAGTGCCCTCTTCATTGTTCCCATTTGCCGGTGCGATTTGAAGGTAATTGCAGCTTTCCTCAGTGTCTGCAATGTAACCTTCTGGTTCAGTTCTGACTATCTTCCCTCTCTTTGTTACCATCGAACTACACTTTTCTGGTCCAAATGACCTTCCAATGTTGTTGCTGTAGAATGCTAGTGGTGTGGATCAGTGAAACAATGTCTCTTGTTCATTGTAGCCAGCCTTGCTAATGTTCTGGCTAAGGGGGTTTGGGCCTATTTACAACAGCAATGGAGACAGAGCATTTCCATGGTAAATTCCACACTTGACTAGTGCAATTGGCTTGGAATTGACAGCATTAAAGATCACTTTTTGTTTTCATATTTTTCAAAATGAACATTTTGAAATCCTTGTTTTACAAAAATATCAGTGGATTTAGCATAAGAGGCTATAAGTTGAAGGAGGCTGTTGCATGGCAACATTAGAACTTTATCTGGATTCCAATTGTGTAAGAATGTGGCATTCATATAAATCAAGTCTTTCACGTGTTAAATGGCTTTTTGGACAAACAACACATTTTTTGTAATTTTCCTCTGTAGATCAGTACAGTGGAATTTAAATAAAGCAAGCTATGATTGTAGTGCAGACGTGTAATTCAAAGTTTTAACAAAAGTACTACATTAACTGTTAAGGAATTATAATCATTTTTATACAAAGCATTTTGTTTATAATCAGCCATAAATGCTTGACTTTTGTTTAGTATTCTACCTGACTTTGCACCTTCCATTGCTCCACCCTGCTGTGATAGAAATATGAGACAGATATTTTGAGAAGGTCAGAATTTCAGAAAAAAAGATATTAGTCTCATGTTTATTTTATGTAACATGGTGCGACTATTGGGGTTTAGGACCTAGTACAAAGTGGAAAAGGAACTCTCACACGAGGCTGAAGACACACCAATTACCAGGGCTGTTACATACAATTTATGCAACTCAAGAAAGGCTTCCTTGTACTCCTGCTGGACTTGACACACAGTGGACAGGTCTGTTTCCTTTAAGCAGTAGAGGTTTTTGATATGGGCGACATGGACGGCTGCCCAGGGCGGCATCGTGGTGGGGGCGGCATCATGGCATCAGCAAAAAAAAAAAGTTTCTTGCATCCACGCTGCCCTGAGATCATGCCAGCGCATTTTGGGGATTGCATGGGCACGAATCGGTTTTCTATCGCCCATTTGCGGGGATTAAAGGCGCCCTGCGTTTGCGAGGTGCGCCTGTTGCTTGCCAAACATAGCGAGGAGAGGGGCGGGGCGGCGGGGGATTCTCTGGCTGGCTGGAGCGGCACCTAATAACCAGCTCGCAAAATAAAAGAAAATAAAAACAAACCAACAAACTAGGGCTGTCAACGTTAACGCGCCGTCATCATGATTAGCTCGATTAAAAATTTTAATGCAATTAATCCATTTGGAGCACAGAATGACTCAAAATCCCTGAAATGTCTCTGTCAACACATTTTGGGCAGTTTGTCCAAAGTTTGTCCATTCTGCGCTCCAAATTTTTTAATCACGTTAATCGTGATGACGGCCTTAACGCGTTAACGTTGACAGCCCTACAACGAACACAAAAACAGAAGACATTGTGATATAGACTCATAATTTGCACCGATGTGTTTTCTAAATTCTTTCACACACATATACGCGAAAAGTGAGCGCGAGGGCCTTCGGTGCGCCTTCTTGCTGATGCTGCTGTGCTGAACTCACACACAACCTGTTGAAAGGGGAGGGGGCGTGCTGCTTCCAAATAGTGCACATTTCATTCATAATGTTGTCAATCCAAGCCCATTATGTATTATTTTTCCTGGGTTGTGTGAAATCCCAGAAAAAAAACCCTTTACAAGGTGTAGGTCTATTAGTTTATGTTGTGGGGTTGGGTGTTGATACTGGAGTGCAAAAGTACTAATGGAAGATCGACAAGAAAAGGTCAAAGCCATCAGGTCCTCAGTTTTTAAAAAAAAGAGAAAAGAAGAGGAGAAAGGGGCAAACGATACAGGTAAGCAGATGTGTCTTTGGATAATGGCAGGTATTATGTATCCTGAAACAAGATAACATTCCTTAATAGGGCCAGGACTCCGCAGTCTATTTACACTCTTTCAAGGATGAGGGTGTAGACATTCTGGACAGGAAGGAACGCTGGTTTGAGCGGGGAGTCAAGGAAGCCATTTACAGTGGCTTGCAAAAGTATTCGGCCCCCTTGAACTTTCCCACATTTTATCACATTACAGCCACAAACATGAATCAATTTCATTGGAATTCCACGTGAAAGACCAATACAAAGTGGTGTACACGTGAGAAGTGGAACGAAAATCATACATGATTCCAAACATTTTTTACAAATAAATAACTGCAAAGTGGGGTGTGCGTAATTATTCAGCCCCCTTTGGTCTGAGTGCAGTCAGTTGCCCATAGACATTGCCTGATGAGTGCTAATGACTAAACAGAGTGCACCTGTGTGTAATCTAATGTCAGTACAAATACAGCTGCTCTGTGACGGCCTCAGAGGTTGTCTAAGAGAATATTGGGAGCAACAACACCATGAAGTCCAAAGAACACACCAGACAGGTCAGGGATAAAGTTATTGAGAAATTTAAAGCAGGCTTAGGCTACAAAAAGATTTCCCAAGCCTCGAAAATCCCACGGAGCACTGTTCAAGCGATCATTCAGAAATGGAAGGAGTATGGCACAACTGTAAACCTACCAAGACAAGACTAAACTCACAGG
>VUQG01033204.1:0-11339 GCA_015106755.1 Etia nguti | reverse complement strand
GCAGTGTTGCTATCAGTGCTATCAGTGTGTGAAGAGTGGGAGAAGAGGGTTGCATTGACAATCCAACACAATGGGCAGCACATTGAACACATTTTATAAGTGGTCAGAAACTTGTAAATAACTCATGAAAGAATAAAGTAACGTTGAAACCAAGCACACCATTGTTTTTCTTGTGACATTACCAATAAGTTTGATGTGTCACATGGCCCTCTTCCTATTGAAAAAACAAAAGTTGTATCCAAGAAGGCCGACTTCTAAATGGCCACCATGGTCACCACCCATCTTGAGGAGTTTGCCCCCTCACATATACTAATGTGCCACAAACAGGACTTTAATATCACCAACCATTCCCATGTTATTACGGTGTATCCATATAAATGGCCCACCCTGTATGATAAAGAAAAGGAAGGAGCTTTTGTAATTTGGCATATCTCAGGCTTTTCTCCCTGTTTCCTTTCCTTAAAAATGAATTCTAGTCAGCCTCCCTTCCACTAAGACCATTTCTGAAGAGGCTTCAATGAACAGTAGCTGGATAAACTGATGTATGCCAGATGTATCTGTGAGGTCCTGAATCAAGTCCTTGCTAGAATTTTTCCTATTTCTTGAGGGCATGACCTTCAGATACTGTTTATCTGCACAGTAGACCATATTTAAAACACATATTTGTCAGAATTTAGGTGTGATTCTCAGTAAAATAAAGGGTTTGTGTCTTCTTTATTTTTTAAAAGCAACCAAGAAATACTTTTTATACCATTTTTTTAAGAAGCCGATGGACGGTGATGAACTGATTGAGTGTTGTTCGTCTCTTAACAGCACCTGGAGCTGAACATACAGTAGGTGCCCCTGTATCCTGCAGTGAAGGGAATGCAGGTCCAGTGTGGTGGGATGTTGAACCTACCGTCCTCCACCTATTTCCACTGATGGGTAGCGTGTCTCCTCTGCAGGTGTGCATCAGCCTCATAAAGAAATGCCTGTGTGCGTCATGTTTGCCCTCGGCCCGTTTCATCATTAAGGTATCATGATGAGAAAATAAGCGCTTTGGGGGGAATAGCGGCTGGCCTTCTAGGTTTACCAATTTATGAAGCAGCTTTCATGAGCACAGGGGCCCCCACTGCAGATCCTGTTGAACACATGGCTATCTGTTTGCAAAGAGAGCATACATGGTCAAACCAACCTGGCTTGCTGCCCCATGTCCGTGTGCTCCCCCTTTGTAACCTCTTATACATACCGCAAACTGCACATTTGCTCTTTTTTAGTCTCTCATCCCGCCCCACAGCTATACAATCCCTTTAATTCCCTCATGCCCAATCTTTCGTCTCCCTTCACCCTCACTTGGAATGTTTTTACACAGAGTGAAAATAAACCGCCGTATACCAACGCCCGACACTCAAATCTCCTCCATTTAAAGTGTGCTTCAAAGGCATTACGGATGAAGAGGGGAGTGCACAGCAGTCTATATGCAATTGTAAACTTAGCTGCCTTGGAAATGTTTACCTGGACATCCAGTGTCATACTTTCCGTGGGTGTTGGTGTTCCTCTCAAAGCACCTATAGAATGGCGCTTTTGTAAGTGAAAGTTCAGCACTTGGTGGACCTTCCTGGCTCCCTTTGGATAGCCTCTTGAGCAAATGCTTCGTCATATCCCTGCATGAGAGAAATGGTGCCTGCCAAGACCCCTAAAATCAACACCATGCTAATCATCCCTGCAGTTATTTTCACTAAATCCCGGGTAAATGCGTTTTTAAATCATGTTAATCCACTCCTTCCTTGCGCATGTGTTTTTATGTGTTAAATTAAGAGGAAGTGCATTTCGATTGCATTTACCTACTTAGGCCATTCACTGTAGATTTCCTTTGCCACTTACCGAGCAGGCCGTTTCTTTTTACAGGACCAGCTTTCATATGTTACATAATTAAACGGGAGATGAAGGAGTGAAAGTATAGTCTGAAATGGAAACAGGTTTATCATTGCCAAAATAATTTCCACACTATATCCATTGAGTTTAAGTCACAAACAGTTCCAGAGGGGTTTTAGTATTTTTGTCAAAAGCCTTTGGCTGCACCACTCTGTGGCTCACTTTGGATCCATTCTCATCTCTGTTCTGCTTCCAGTTCTTGGACTGGCATATATAAGTGTAAAATAGAAATGTAAATTAGCAATATTTTTGTTTTACATCTATTTTCAAAATGTAATCAAATTTGACAAGCAAACTATGGTCATGAGATATCCCGTAAAGATGCTCTGTTTAAGTTTTTTACCATGGATTTATTACTGCAAAGAAAACAGGCAAAATGAACTGCAAACACCATCAAAGGATAAAATTATTAAAAAGTCATAATTAAAGGAAACTGTTACAACAACATTCGTATATTATAACCTTTAAAAGGTTGGCAAATGAGCAAGCAGTATTACACAATCAGTAAAGAGCACCATTCTTTATAGCTGTGGTTTGGTCCCTAACATTTCCTGAAGAAATATCTGGTTATTGAACACCAAACGTTCCACTGCTGGGTAGTTGCTAACTTTCTCTGCCAGCTCTAATGTTGGATACACATGATACTATATAGTCACTAGGGCACTTGCAATATCCACTATTGCAGCACAAAGGAAGTAACATACAGTTGTGGAAAAGAAAATTTTCACTTGACTGTATGCAATCCTGTGAAGAACTAAGTACACTCCACCTGCTTCCATAGGAATTAAGAGCCTAAGTAGCAGCCAGGTGCTGCTGATCAAATGTAATAGATTCATTGATCATCAGCAAGTGTGAGCACCTCTATAAAAGCAGAAGTTTTGCCAGTTTGCTGGTCTGGACCATTCAAGTTTGCTTTAACACAGTTTTCCCCAAATGGACCTCCCAGCAAATTTACCTCATTACGTGGCCAAATCACGTAATGCAAAAAAGAACAAGTGGATCATGAACTCCTCCGTATAGCAAAGCAGAGTCATATATGAGGCCATCTGTCCAACAGCTAAGGCTTAGCCCAAACTAGGTCAAGCAATGACAGCAGCAAATAAACAAATAGCTGACAAAGAAAAAAAAGTCAAAGTGTTGCAATTTTCCAGTGAAACTCCAGTCCCCAACCCCAATGAAATGCTGTTGCAAGTGTTGTATACAAATAAATGTCCACAAACCTCAATAAACATAAGCAACGCTGTAAAAAAAGAAAAAAGAAAAAAAAGAAAAGTGGGTCAAAATTCCTCCTCTGTTTTGTGAGAAACTAATAAAGTCACACAGAAAATTATTACTTCCAGTTATTCCTTCTTGGCCTAAGACAGCTGGGATAGACTCCATCCACCTCATGACCCTGAGTTGGATAAGCAGAAGCGAATGGATGGAGAGAAGTTATTCCTGCTAAAGATGGTTCTACATGCTATTAAATCGTGGGATATACTTCATGTGGCAGAGTCCTTTGAAAACTTTAATTTTCACATGACTATAAACCTAAAGGAAGGGTGTCAGGAGGCAAGCTGTTGTTCTTTCAAGAAACTGAAAAACTATTGAGACAAAAACAACAAACCTAAAGTCCTTCCATCGAGACATTTTCTCCCTCGATACACCAAAATTTGTAATCTAGATCCAAATCAAAAAGAAAAAAATAATAAAGGAAAGAAGGAATACAACTAATAAATACGTATTTTTCCTCCAAGGCTTCCTGTCAACAGGTGAACAATTACAGTTAGAACACAGACAAAAGGAAAAACAGTGAAAAAAAAAAGGGTTCATATTAATTTAACAAATGGACCTATCCTAGCAACAACACAGACAGTACAGAAAACAAGCTTCTCACAGAACAATAGTGCAGCTGTAGCACAGAAACACAGATCCAGCTCCTAGCAGAGACCTAAGCATTCAGAAGTGTGGTAATATTTCATTAGAGTTGATGTTCACATTGTTTATGGCCACAAGTACAACTTGTGCAAGTCTTTTGCACATTTGGCAAATACTGAGCATACCATGACCCTCTCTATTAAAGTGAGGGTGTGCCTGAATGAAGCTGTGAGGAACATTGATGCACGAATGATACATGTTTGTATGACAGAATGCCATAATTTTAACAGATTGATGAAGCCATTAGTGTTATGTATCTAATGTCTGAAAAGGTCTTCGGGTCAGTTTACCATCGAGCAGCAGTACGATAGACCCAGAGCCCATCAGATAACATGCCCTAGGACATTCCTGAGTGGCAGGCCCCCTCCTCCAGTGCCCAAGTACAAAGTGCTGGGGAAATAGCGACCACTGGAATGCTGGGATTTGATTGATCCATTGGATGACCAGGCTAAACCTACAGAAGCTGCTCTGGCCTTTAGTACAGTTAGTGCTCCTCTCCAGACAAACAGGAACTGCTCGAGCTAATATTGTGAGAGATTACTTGTTCTGTGTTGTCAGCAGCATCTGAGTTCAAATTCTTTTTGCTTTTATTTCACCAATGGAAATTTCATGAATGTGCACTGATTCATTCTTTGTATGCTGTACATCCCAATCACTGGGCACTCAAACAAAACAATGAAGTCCAGTGTTCTGGATCTTCTCTTGTTTTGGTTTGTTGACAATCTGACGGCAGCATTCTTCATGTGTACATCCATGGCCATTATCAATGCTTACTCTTACAGTTCAGTCATTGCTCTTGTTATCTTTGCATTGATTTGAGACAGTACACTGTTGTTTGTTCTGGAAAGGAAACATTTAATATGAGGAATATAGTGGAAGTCGCCCTCAGCCAACAAGTGTAACACAGAGGTTTAAGTGTAACAGAAATGTATGTTGGTATAAAATGTACTAGCTGTTAGTAACACAGTGTATGTTACCTTACCTCAACTGTAATGTAATGAGTAGCTTGGAACCCACTGGATATATTGGCTGATATTGGCTATTTGCTGATACATCAAAATTAGCATTTCAGCCCATCCTTGCAGCAGTTTGTGAAATAGTTATAAAAACTCGATCTTTTTTTCTCTTCAGGAACACGAATCGTTACCTTTTCTTTCTGGACAATGAAAATGAAATTGTAAGGAATGCATATGCCTGCAACCAAGGCATATATTTGTTATCACAGAAATGATGGAAAACCTGTGACATATATATGATTTGAACTTGGGTATGAGGTTGCATGAAAATTGAGGCAACTCACTTCACCTCCACCCCTCCCTATGTGAAGTTTTTCATCCCTTTTAATCAAAATATATAAAAGCAGATTGTTGAAAGTCATGTTCAGGAATATTAAATAATGATGGGAAATTTGTTTCGAGGAACACATAAAACTCATGTCCATTAACACGAATCAATAGATTAAAGGTCAAGAATGTATCACAAACTGCCATGAGAATGGGTTGGGCATCTATAATGGCAGATAAATGAAAATTTAAAAGGTAAAGAAGAGATGGGTGAAACATGCTTCAACCACAGTATGTGTGCTGATCTGAGTTTTTCCACCAACATTGTCATATCATCTTAGTAAGGACTCATAAATAAGTAAACACAACAAATGATAGCGAAATATTTCTATGTATATCAGCTGACATATCAGATTTCTCAAAAATCTTATATTGGTCAGACTCTAGTCTTGTAAATTAGTGACAGGTGGTCTAATAAATTAATTATACACTGTATTATTCTTGTCATTGTTCTGATGAGGTGAGTATGAATCATCTTCTATTCCACGTATGCTAACAGTTGCAAAATAACCAAATACTGATAAAATGTGTTACTGGTGCTTTAGACCACCCAACTCCAAACTCTATTTTAGAGCTGAAACAAATTCATAAGAATGACACCACCGCATCCTCACAGTGGGTTCTAGTGTCTGCTCATATTACATTTTTCATGTGCCTGACAATCTAACCACCAGACACTAGAGCTTTCGAACTGTATAAGATTTCACGGGCTCATTACGATTATGTAATAAGCAATAACAGCTAACATTTCAATGAAAATGACAGGAGGTGTCGTTAACAGCCGCCTCAGACTTCACCATATGTCAGTTTCCCCACATATGGGCTCAGAAATATTATGTTAATGTTTCGATGGAATACATTTCTCCATAAAAGAACAGCCTACACTTTCTCACTGACCTCCATGTTACTGTTAAACTCTGGATCACTGGGTTCATGCCATGTCTGGCTGTCTGGCCTCTCGGTCTCCCTTGAGTCTAAGAGCTTACAGACTGCATAGTAGTATCTTTGTGATAGTTGGATAAATGAACAGACTGATACTGTACTGTACTGGACATCTTGCAGCTGCAGTTCTGTCTCACATGAAAATCTCTTGATTTTTTCTTTGCTCCAGAAAACAGCAAAAATTGAGGGAAACGGGACAACACGGGACAAAATAAAGATAGAAAACATTTAGTGCTTCCACTAAATTTGCCTATCGAACTGTACAAACACAGAATTTGTGTGAAAGCAATGTAGCTAAAGAAATGATTGATGTGTTCTCCAGCAGTTACAGTCTCAAGGGAGATGATGGGCAGTCAAGTTCGAGGTTTTTTCCCATAATATTTACTGGAAAATCTTTAATTACTGTCCCAAACTGGATGTAAACATTAGTTCAAAAGCATGCATTCCACAAATTATCCTCTGCATGTGAGCTCGGCAACAAATACTCTTTTCCTTTGTCTAGCACATCTACAGATTTTTAAAAAATCACAAATGTCACACAAAAAAAACCAAACATTTTTTTCACCAAGGTTGTGGTTCAACCTCAGGCAACTGATTTTGTGATCCAGCTTGTTTGCAAGGTCTGTATTGGGTCCATTTTAGCAGTTGTCAGATCCATCATTCATGAAGACATGAATGATGTCTTTAAATATTTGTGAAAATGGAGAATGGCCATCCCAGATTTAAACAGTTCGAAATAACATAATCACACAGCTTTTTCTGTCTGACTAAAAGTTCAGTCCCACAAAATATTTTACTTCAAATGATGTTAAAAAAGAAAGTTTATGTTTGAGAGGCTTAGAGGCATTGCTTTGAACAGTCACTCAGCAGCTACTTGAACTTTCAGTGATTCGTTTTATATCAAAATGACTTGTTAAATAATTGTTTTAGCAAAAATTACACACTTTTGGGTCCTGAACTATGCTGCCCTAAATAGGAATAAATGCAGAAAAACTACTGAGAATTATATTGAAAAGCATCAAATGAACCATAAAACATTTTAAATTGATTAACAAAAGAGTGAGTCACTTGATTCAGCATACTGAATCATGCACCCAGACATTTTTGCATTTCAAAGCAAATTGAGCAGGGAACAGTACATACTGAATGAGGTTTTGGTTTTTAGAAGTCCCAGAAAACTTCAGCATGCAGACACGTTTTGCGTTTACGAAAGTGCAGATGTTTCTTATTGTAGACCTTTCCAACAAAACGCAGAACACTCCAGAGTGTTGCCTTTCTTCAGGTTAACGCAATAAAGGCCAAGAATGTTTGTCATGTCACAAACTTTGAGTCCTTTGTTAGGACTCAAAGCATTTTGAAATGCAGCTGGTAACAAGCCTTTAATGCTGTACATGAGACTTGGTGAAAACCCTTCTGGAGTGGTTTATTTTCTTTGCTTAGCAATAAACCAAAAACACTGGTACATATAAGTAATTGATTATATTCTTTATCAAGGCTATTTTAAGTCCAGGAAGCGGATCTTGTTTTTTTAAGCAGTGAATCCAGATGCTTTTGATATTTCTAAAAATGATATTCGATATTTCTAAAAATATCGCGGCTGCCTGTTTTTACCCAAAACAGGCGCTTCATGAAAATGTGGTGTGGGATGTCTAAACACAAATTATTTTCAAGTTGGATTTTATACCAAGGCTTCAAACATTTTCTCTATTCATCTAAATATCCAAATCTGCAGCAAAATAATAACAAATGCAGTTATTATAGTATCAAACTTTTAAAAATTTGACACCATATAAATGCCAGTCAATGTCGCTGTGATACTACATTAAATTAATCCAGAGCAGGTTAGGTTTCAGATTAGAGATCAATAGGTATGAAATCACTGCCTACTGACCGTTTTACATAAAATCACTATTCCTGAAAGATCCCTTGGTCCTTTTTTTTAAAAAGCATTTTTAAAAGGATAAATGAGCATAAATGATCCTAAAACAGGACACTTACACTGTATTTGCAGACCTCATATCAAACTTTGAATTCTGTTTATACATTTAATCTTTACTCTTAAAACTGTAAGTATTACTTTCAAATCATTTGGAAGATCTGGTTTGATGTTTCAGAGCTTTAATTTCCATAGGGAAAAGGTTTCATCCATAGGGATCATTTTCTGTGGAAGAAAAATCATATGAACTATGAAGTTTCCCCTTTAGATTGGCTAGATGCTGACAACACAACCCCTTACTTGTGAATGAGCAAGGAAAGCCCTGGGATAACTTAATGAGTTGATAAACAGCTTTGTGTGACTGCTTATCCTGATTGCTTATGTTAGGGTCAGTGAATCTAGAAAACGGAAAGATAACCCTGGGTATGTTGAACTAGCTTCATTTTTCAACACCCTTGTTTTCAGTGACAAAGCAAACTAGTGGCTCCCCCCATTAAGTACCTTTCTCAAAATGAACTACCCTCCTCAGAAACTCCTGCACATACTGGAAAGTCTCATTGGAGTCTCTATTAATGACTTTCATGGACTAATCCCTCATTCCTGTGCTCCCAGTGACCAGATCTGTCTTCCAGAGCTCCAGTTGTACCAGTCCTTACCTGTGCAGGTTTCCTGTGTAAAATAAACAGTCTGTTTGGGGGTCTTGCATTTGAGTCCACCTGTCATTATCATCTTCACAGCCCATGATAGTATCAACTCTAGAATCTTACTGAGACCAGTTGACTTTGCGGTTAAGAGCTCTCTATTTTACTTCACAAGATTAAACAAAGTAAACAATGGAGAGTACACAGGCTTTACACGGATGGAAGTTACCATAGAATTGCAAATTGCTTCACGGTATCCAGCAGTGAAATGGTAAAGTAGTCATGGATTCCCAGCAATTACATTTTCCACATAAATGCAGATAAAATAAAATGTGAATGGGTTTTACTATATGAATATATAACACTGCAGGTTGTCTAAGTGGATCATTGCAAAAGCTAAATACACGCATTCTGTTAGCTCCAACATCTGAAACCTTTACAGTACAATTTAACCTGGAAATCAGTCTGTGTGTAAAAGAGGACAGAGCTCTGTTTTCTCCTCAGCCCAAACATCCGTCTTCAGCAGTGACGTCTGGCCCTCATGAATCAACAGCCGCCTTGTAGGGGAGCATGCAGCAGAATTGCTCTTTTGAGTTTTGATTTGATTTATAGCAGCCTATACGTCAGTGCAGAGGTAGGTGTTCCAGACTATATCAGCACTTTGTGGTGGAACATGTTGAAGTTTAGAACTGCCTGAAGTTAAAGCATTAAAGCATTTTGCTTCCTCACCTCTTTGTTACAGACCTAAGAGATATTAATTATTTAACTTTAACATGATTTAATCTAAAATAGATTAACTGTTAAGTGCAGTTAAGTTAGTTGTTAACAGAAATCACATTATTCACTATAGTGAACTGAGGCTTACACCAAACTGAAGACAATGATCTAAGACATCATCTAAGAGCATAACTATTTTTATGTTTATGTACCTAAGGAATTTAAGACGTCTACACATTTTTTGTAAGTATGTACTAATTGGTAAGATAGTATAAGTTAGGTATTTATAAGCTGGTGACCAACCAATCCTTGTTATTTCTGTTACCTGCTAATATTATTACATTTCAACCAGAGTTGACACTTAAGCACAAAAAAACAACTAGCTATAAAATGGAGACCTCACTCCAAAGTGGTTGCAAGTTACTTTAATATTACTTCAAATAACTGAATCAGCCATGGCTCATATGAAAATGATGGTAAAATATTGTCAAAGTTTTAAACTTTCTCCTCCTTCTATACCCTTAAAATTATGAAAGGAAAATTTGTGTAATAATTTTTTCTCATCTAATTTATGATGTGACTCACGAGGTTGGGTTCAGAGAGACAGCAATAGTACCAAAAAAGTACTTTAACGCTTCATGGATTCCATCAGGTTACATACAGCATGTTCTTTAACTTGCCTGAATTTTCACTGCATGACTTGATGTACTGTACTGGTGATGCTGGTAAATTAATGATGTAATGAATTTCTTTATTGAATACTTTGAAATGTGAACATTTTTTATCCTTATTTTCTGTTTCATCTATTGGTTTAACAGGCATTTTTGTGCAATTCGTTGTTTGACGTATTGCTAACCTCATGTTGATTTCATGGTCTCGAATGTCAGCCAGTATAAACCTTTATCTTTAAGATGGTGTTGGTACATAGTAGTATTAAAGATTTTATATCAGAATGTGGGCAGAACATTCTGTAAGAGAGAAAAGTGTCCAGAAACAAAAATTCTTCAATGATGCTAATTTCCAGTGTTGTATTTTGATTCTACTATTCTTTTATTATTTTTCTGTTCTCACAGTAGTACACACTGAAGATATCATGACTCACTACCACGACACAGGCCGTCGGAGGCAGAGTGGAACCACAGAACAGATAGAAGTCAGACAAGGAGCTGCGTAAAATATCTTTTAATATAGAACGTGGGATTCTAGAAACAGTGACTATATATAATGGTGAATTAACAACATATTTATGAGAGACTAATGAACGGGGCAGGGCTATGTACAAGGGAACACACGAAATCCAATACAACTATGAGCAATGCGGGTACTTTGAGAGATAGTAACATACACTATGAATGTCTTTATCCTGTTTTCCTTCTCTCACCCCAACCGGTCGCAGCAGATGGCCGCCCCTCCCTGAGCCTGGTTCTGCCGGAGGTTTCTTCCTTTTTTTTTCCTTTTTTTTTTTTTTACACCGCCTGTCCCGTTTGGTTCTTTTACCATCAGAATTATTGTCTAAAGGCCAAGAAAGAAGCCGAACAGATTTACTTTACCAAATGGACCATCCCGGCCTTGCCGTATTGGTCCATTTGATTGACCTTTGTTTTTATTGTTTATCTTATTTTATATTCACTTGCTACACATGGGACAGACATGACTGGGGGAAAGAAAAGGGAGAAAGAAGGAGAGGGAGGGAAAGAAAAACAGCGGGGAAGAGGAACGGTGACTAAGGGCAAAAAACAAAAACAAACAAAACAAACAGACAAAAAATACATATATCAATCACCTGGTTTACCTGTTGAGAAAGAAAAAGAGGAAAAGCGTAAAAAAAGAGAGCAATATAATAAACAACATCATCGCGATAATCTATGTGAATATAACAGTAAATATAACAGTAAATAGTAAATATTGAATATTATTGTGCAGCACGTA
>VUQG01033199.1:21359-33211 GCA_015106755.1 Etia nguti | reverse complement strand
ATCTGGTATATTCAAACAACCCAAATGGGGTTGTAAAAGCTGTCTTGTGCCTGTCCCTTTCGTGAACTGCCACTTGATGATAGCCACTTGCCATTTCGATAGTCGAGAAAAACCTTGCACCATGTAATGCATCAAAGGATTCATCTATACGGGGCAAAGGAAAGGCATCACGTCTGGTCTTGGCATTTAGCCCCCTGTAATCAACACATAAACTCAAGCTGTTGTCTGTCTTCCTCACCAGCACAATGGGTGATGCATAGGCACTAGTGCTTTCTTTGATCACACCCTTTTTCAGAAGCTGGGTTATGTGTTCTCGCACCTCTTTGTACTGTGTTGGAGGTATCCGTCGGTAGGCCTGGGTGACAGGGACATCATCGACTAGGTGTATCTCATGACTGACCTTCTCTGTATAACCTAGATCTTCATCTTTGAAAGCAAAAACATCTGCATACTGAGCCAAAAGTGCAGCTAATTTGGTCTGTTCCTCTTGGGAGCCACCAATACTCAGCTGCTCTATCAGCAATTTCAGTTCACCATCAGATTCTTTAGCCCCTTTCCTATTCAGTGACACTTCCTCGTGGTCAGCAGAAATGCGATTGAACTGCACCTCAGCTGCATTTTCAACACACTCCACTACAGTAAGCACACCAAGTCTGGTCCGGGGAGCCAGCCACACATCTTCCTGAGAGAAGTTCACAACTTGAACTGGAAACACGTGCCTGTCAGTTTCAACAAGAGTAGGAACAACAACCAAACCGCTGGGAACGAGCATGTTGCTTGGCTCAAGTAACATTAGGGTCTGATGATCTGAAACTTTCCCATAGCAAATACTATGGCCACGGATGATGCTGGCACGTGTACAGTATTTTTACCAGCTAACCAGGCGGTGGATGACCTCTCTAATACTTCACAAGCTTGCAATGCAAAGGACCTGCCAGCTGCGAAAATCCCTGAAGAAATCTTCTGTAATAACTGCAAAATCCCAGGAAGGATCTCAGCTCTTTAACTGTGGTGGGAACTGGCCACTTCTCTGAAAAGCTTCTCCCCAAGCGGCATTTAACTCTCCTCTGAGCGTTGAATCAAAACTAGCAATGGCTAGCTCCTTACATCTCTTGATTATGTTCATTCCAACAAGAACAGGGGGGATCCTCTAGTCTGCTGGCACCTTTTTGCACCTGCTGTTTCGCATCATTTTCCTGCACCTTAACTTTAGCTGACATTAGCTCTTGGTCCTGTGGCCCTCCCGGCTCTGGGGCAGGGTCCCTGACTACCAAAAACCCACACTCCTGCACTGTTAACCCCATGGCCTGCACATCCAGCTCAATGTAACCTATATAAGGAATTGGCAATGAGTTAGCTGCAGTCAATTTAAGCCATTTAGCTGTAGGGGTTACGTCATCATCTTCACCCATTAGGTGTTGTCGGAAAAATGCCTCTGAGATGGTGCTAACCTGGCTCCCTGTATCCAAAAGGGTTCTAGCCTTAATCCCTCCCACCTCAATTTCAACTTCAGGACATTTACCAACTGCTCTGTCAAAAAATCTCTCACAAGTTAGGGTCTTTGAGCCAGTAGTCTCCCCTCGAATTGCCCGGCTCTTGGCAACCGAGGTAGCTAGTTTCCCTGAACAGGTGCATGAACAGCAACCGGAGAAGCTCCTTGCTTAAGGGTTTTGCACTCCCTAGCAATGTGTCCAACTCCCTTACACTTGAAACAGATGGGCTTCCCATCTTCAGTGAACTGGAACTTTGATCTGGGAATCCCACGTTTAGGGGCCCTTTCTCCGGATGTAACACTCTCCCGAACCACACTGAGTAACTCTCCAATAGCCTTGCCCTGCTCAGAAACCACCTTAAGGATTTCATCTAGAGTTGCAGATGACCTATCTGGAGCTTCACGGGTACTCTGATCCCCTGCAACCGCACTGTCACTTAATATGGGCCTGCTCTTGGCAACTCTGGTGCCACTAGGCTTTTCTTCCATAGACCAAGCAATTGCTTCCTGAAGTATATCAAAAAGCGTAGACTTTGGCTTTTCCCTCACCATCTTGCGAAGCTCCCTTCGCAGAGTGGAGTCTCTTAGAGACCACTTTGTGGAGGGAGTAACTGCCATCTTTGTGTCTCGTACTGCATCAGGCCTTTGTTTAAGGGCTAAGCGGAGGATCTGGGACACAGGATGTGAGTACTCAAAGAAATCTTCCCCTTCTAGCTGGAAATGGCTAAAAAAGGTTTGCAGTAACGGCGCTACACTGCGCCTCTCACCATAAGCTTCTCTGAGAAAACAAAACAAAAAATTTCTTCGGGTTCAGTCTGTTCTCCCCCAGTACACAACTTGATCTCTTCAAGTGCAGAACCCCCGAGGAGGGAAAAAATGAAGTCAACCTGGTGACCACCACTACAGTTATTTTTTGCACCGTAAAATAACCTACTTCAACTGAAACCCATAACAAAAAAAAAAATCGCTGAGCCGCAAATTTTGCAGATACCCCACTCCTGGTACCAAATTGTGTAGCCTGGCTAAATTAACCAGCCCAGAACACAGATTATCTTTGGGGTTCTTTTAATCTGAATGATAAAGTAAGCACTCAGAAGAAAATAAAAAAAGGTTGTAAAAATAAGGAAATAAAATTGTTACAGACAGTTCTTATCCAGTAACAGCTTTGTGCAATGGTAACCCACTGCTACTGCAGCTTATTTTCCCAACTTTATCAGCGTCTGGAACTCAAAGATGTCTAGCGTCAATTTGTGACTGATATAAACCCATCCAGAAACAAAAAAAACTTAGCAGTGCAACAATAACTGTAGTGGCTTCTCCTGAGTGCATTAATCCAGCAGAAAAACGGAATACAGATCCCTCTGAGATGAACAGCGAAGTCGGTTGCAGCAACTCCTGGTGCCTTAACTGTTCCACACTTTGCGTTTAAAACAGACCACGCAGCGAAAAACGGCATTGCACACCCACGTTACACCGATGCAAGCTAGCACTTCCGTGAATGTCTCTGTAGATCCCCATTATCTCTTGCGCTCTCAGAGGTACCCCAAAAGAAACAGCGCCATCCAGTGGCATGTCCCATAATACCGACCTTCCACCTGGCTAAATTTACATAACAATATAAGTGCCTTGAGGTGACTAGGCTTACTCTGACAATATGTTATATAAATACAACTGACTTAAATATTACTTTTTTAAAATAACTTGTACACCAAATACATTACAAAGAAAAAGTATTTTGAGGGACACACACACACACACACACACACACACACACACACACACACTGTTTAGTTTTTTGTTACAGATGTGTTTTATTTGTGCTTTGTCCTCTAATTTCATCTTTTTTCCTATTTTTTTCTACCTCCACTTATCTTCCTTTCTCATCTTCCTCTACCTCCACTTTTTATTCATCTAATTGTTATGTAGTTATTTGTTGCGTGTGTTTTTGACTCTTGGAAATGAGTTTTTAAGAAAAGAGCTAAAAAGAGGAATCTATACAGTTTATAGAGCTACTCTTGGCAAAGCAAATAGACCCAACAGCGCTTTGAGACCATGATTCTGCTTGCTAATGCTGGAGGACAGGACAGCTTAACAAAAAGTAAAATATAAGAAATTGTTTTTGATCACTTGTTGTGAGAGTGTGTGTCAGAATAATTGTGTGTGGTAAAGGCCTTAGCATTACCACACATGGATGTGTTAGGCTGAGTTTAGTCTGTTTGTAGCGGCCTGCAGCGTCTGCCTGAGAGCCGACGGTCGGGCAGATGGTGTCCACAGTGAGAGCAGTCTTTTACAATGTTTCCACCTCTGCAGAGGTAGCATGAGTTTGTAATGTGTCTGAGAGGGAAGGGGTCAGCCAGCCATTTATTTATTTATAGAATTATTCTTATCGGCTACTGACAAGTCAGCTCACCCCACTATGACACAGTGGGGTGAGCTGTCCACTTTACTGTGGAATGGTAAAAAGTCACCAGCAGTTTTTCCTTGAGGTTATTTTTCTTAAAGATTGTCTGGAAGTTCAAATGCTGCTGTTTAAATTCTTTCTGATTTTCAGCGCAACCTGTCCAAGATTTTTTACATTTATCCTAATTAAACATTTCATTTGAGTCGTGCTAGATTTAGACACTAAAACTTTTTATGTTTTAAGTTAGAATTTTTAGGTTTTATTAGGAATATGCAAATATTTTCTCAACATTTCTGTGGTTACCACAGTTATTGCCTTATAGTGACGTCAGACTGTGCCCACGATCTCAACATGTTTATTTTAGACTGTTTTGAACGATCCAGCACACTGAAAACTAAAGCTAACGAGGTACTGAGCACTTTACAGTATGAACCAGGGAGGTTCTGACTAAACATAACTGTGATGAACAGGGTTAGGGAATAAATCAGACACACCAAGAACATGAAGCTGATGCTTTGTGAAATTATGAAAAAAAAAAAAAAAGAAGAACACTGAAAAGAATGCGCTTGTTTGATATATGCAGCTCATGACAAGTCACAAGTAGCTTTTCAGGGTATGACTTTTAAAGAGTAATGGGTTTCCTCTTAGGAAGGTGAGAAATGAAGATAAAACCTGTTTTTAACGTCTCATTACAACAACGAGATGTTAAAAAGTCTTTATTTTCCACAATATTCGCCCACCAGATTTAAGAGATTTCCTTTTATATGGTTCCAGAAACGTCACTTGTGTTCTAATAGCACCTTAATTTAGTCGGATGTTTGCAGCCTTTGGCCATAACTATTTATTATCTGTGTGTGCTCTGCCAAGCCAGCTTGTTTGAGCAGTTAATCGTTCAGATGGACTCTATCTAAATTGGATGGTGAGGCATAAAATCCTGCACTCTTTTAACTAGCATGTGAATACTTTTAAAACCTCCCTATCTTCCATTTGGATATGGCCTAATTGAAAAGTAAATAGTACACTTGAGTGCACCCATGAATCAGTGAGTGATATCTCCTTAGCTGCCAGTGGAATGAATCTCTAAGCTGGCCCCACGTCGTCTCTCCTGTTTTCTGCTGCTTCAAATGGCCTCCCTCATGCATTATCTATTGGATTATTGTTTGGGGGATTAATGTCTTGATGTAGGTCATTTTCACACAGACAGTAAGTGGTTTCTGGGCTGACTCCAGACCTCAGATGTTGACTCACCAGATGGAACACTGAACAAAGCCGAGCTTATACTTTCAGTATTCAGGGTGACTCGAGGGACTGCGAACATCTCGGAGCATTAAAGATATTTCTATTGTTTGGTATGTTTTATTCTCCAAAACACACTGCAAGTGACCAAATATTGTACCACAGCTGTTCCAGATGAGGTGGGAAGATCTGTAAAAAGACACATAAAATGTTGAAACAGATATTTTTTTCTCATCTCTCCAAAAGGTTGGGGAAAAAAAGAGGTGTAACCTTGGACAGTTTTTTGGAATTGAGTTTACAAAGTGGTTTTGTTTTGGAGTGGTTGTCAGGTGACAGTGATCTGAACTCATTAGAACACCACCTCTTTTATTTTTGACACATCCCTGAATGAGATCATTTCGATTCAATCGGAGCTAAATACTCCCCCTTTTCTGCAGCGGTGCATGTTTCCTACCTGCTGAAGAGCTGAAGGGGATGAACTGCAGTACATGTGAAAAACGTTTTCCATTCTTACTCGGTACAGGCCTCCTTCATTGTTTATTCCAAGTGTTCAGTTTGAGTACAAAGGCCATAGCGTACGATTTGCGTATTTTTCATCCTCATCAGACCATTTAGTGAGCAATCATCCATCTGGGTTTCTCATTTCTCACTGCGTTTCTAAAGGCCTAAATCCTGTGTGTGCGTGCGTGCGTGTAATACAGTTTATTTTTGTTTTTCATAGAAGACTGTGTTAGAAAAGAGGAGAAGGAACTTGATGAGAAAGTATCACCAAATACTTTTTTTACTTCTCTGCTTCACTATAAATAGTATATTTTTTCATGGAAGGAAAAATGTTGCCAAAGTGGCCCTGTGATGGAGCCCGGTGTGTACCATGAGGGCCTGAAATGCATAACTGGTTACGCCATGAGTCACTCTGTAATTTGATCCTGGGCCCCTTCATTCAGCATGCAGAAGTGTCTGCTAACCCCAAATTTTTCTCCTCATGCATCCATGTAAACGTGTGCATGATGGGTAAAATAGCTCATATAGACACAGAATAAAGTGGCACATACAAGCAAAGCTATATCCAGTTATTTTCCACATGTATAGCCCAGGGTACGTCCAGATGACCACAAATGTGCTTTTCTGAAAATGTGCATCTCTATGCTTCGGTCACTGAGTCTTTTAAGGCTCACAGCCACTAGACATGTGGGTGTCAGTACTTGCTATCCCAGGGCTGTGCTGTAGTTTAGCATGCGGCTGCAGTACTGCTGACATGCACATTGATGCCCTCTGGTTTTACTTCTGTGTTCTTAGCAGTAGTGTCTGCAAGTACTGACAAGTCCATCAGTTTTACACATAATCATGTCAGGTAATACTCATCCTGTGACAACAATTTTTCCTAGTGATGCCATCAGGGTTATCTCAAACTGGAATTTGGAAAGAATGCCTGAAGTACAAACTGGAGTGGGCGTTGAAGAAAAACACATACCAGGAAGGAAAGAAGTATACGATATCTTCAAATCTTGCATTCTGACTCTTCTATTTTTGTAAGCATGCTTTTTGTGCATTTTTTAAAAAAATCTGGTGGTAATGAGATTTCATCCTTTCTATCAAAGCTGATCTGAATTAGCAAACGATGACACCAGGTTTGACTAACTAGGAAGTATAGACGCCTGTTATCTTAAGATAAAGAAACATAATGAGGTACTTATACAGCCTATTTCTTCAGATAATGATTAAATAAGCAGGTCTTGAGTCAGAATATCATTAGTTCATTTGAAATGATGAGATTACTAAACCTGTTGATGAAACAGTTTACATGTTGACCACAATTTAGATCATTATGACCATGAATATTTCAAATCAAATGGTAATATTTTGTGCACAGTATAAAGTGGCAGAACCACATCATTACAGTCTGCAAAGTACAAGAAGTTAACAACATGAGCAGATTTCTCCTGTGTTGGCTTCCCTTCATTGGCTCCCTGTTAAATCCAGAATTCAAAATCCTGCTCCTCACATACAAGGTCTTAAATAATCAGGCCCCATCTTATCTTAATGACCTTATAGTACCATATCACCCCATTAGAGCACTTCGCTCTTGCACTTAATAATTGGCTGTTACCGTCCTTATAAGGCCTTAATATGTTTTGTGGCTATTTACTGATTTTATATATTTACTTATTTATCAAAAATGACTGGAGCTATAAAAACATAGGGAGTCCCTCTCTTTTCACCCCTGACCCATAGATAACAGTGTTCTTTAAAGAGCTCCTTATTCAGAGTCTGGATAGAGTGAGTCAGAAGATCATAGTTTGTGTGCGGTTTGTGAAACAACACTTAAGATTTGCTTGGTCTACAACCACCAGTAACTTTGGTTTTCACTCGCTTGTTTTTTCTGCTTTGGTTATTAAGACACTAACAACTGTAGGGTGATGTTCAGCATACAATCCAGGTTTGAGTTCAGATATCTGCTATTCACAGCATCAACACTGCATACGGAAAAATAATGTGTACCCAGTGCAGTTACACCAAGGGGCCCTGTCACGTGCTCTGAGTGCTTAGGTAGAGGAGACAAAGTGCTGTATAAGAACCAGCCCATTTACCACTGACTCTGTGTGTGACGTATGTGATGAGTTGGGATTCAGGAGCTTCTTTTTACCTTCAGCCTGTGTGTTATGGCACAGTTGTTAAAGAACACTTTATGTGTAATCTGGAAATACCAACACCTTGGCTGCTGACTCACACAATAGGACTCATGAATATTCCCAGTTTATATTCTACGTGTGGTTCTCATAGGAAGTAAAGAAACTGCATTCTGATATTCTGAGTGTTTCGAATGCCGTTTCACATTTTTCTCATAGTTATTTAAAAAAAATGTAAAATAACTTCAAATCAGTTTCAAGGATTTCAGGAATGTTTTCAGTTAAATATGCAGTAGAGTTTGTATATTTGCCAAATTATCACATTCCCTCTGTTTTCTCTAGCTGTTAAAATACAGATTTATAACAGTATTTAAATATAAATCACTGCGTTACATGCATGCAGCTATTCTGTCAAAACTGTGTAAAGCTTCACATAAATGTAATGCACAATTAGAAATATTAATTATGCAGCAGTATTAGATCTCAAATAGTGTAAAATCTCTTTTTTGTTGCAGTGACCCATGGTAGTGCAAGAAATGGAAAACACTGTCAGTATTTCACTGGAATCAGCTCTATTTTTCCAACTGAAGCACTTTGAAGATAAACTCACTTGATATTATTATGTATTAACCTGCCTATTAGAGGTGCTGGAGTGTGGGTCAGTGCAGGACTGTTAATAATGTGCGATCAGGATGGTGGTGCTTACAACTGTCTGCAAACTGCAGACCAATCTATGAGTGAAGGGCTCAGTAGTGCTTCACTCAAAAACATCACACAGCCAGACCAGACACAAAGCTGCAGCAAAGAAAATGTAAAGGCCATTAGGAGTCGCCCTACTTTAGTCCACCATAAAGTGAATAAATGAGCTGACACTGAAGATGAAAGTTGTGTTACTCTTAGTTAACAAGATGCATGATCCCTGCAAGAAACCTGATGCACACACAAACTGTCCCAAAGGCAGTTCTGACTAGTTTGGCTGGTGTTCTGATGTCTGTCTTGATGTTTAGATTTGTTTTTTTGTTTTGTTTTTACAGGAAAGCATTACAACTTTGCAAAAAAAACACAAAAAATCCTAAGAACCAACAACAAATATAACAATGTTATAATAGTTAGTACTCATGTAGAAATGGCAACTTTTTGAGTATTCTCACAACTGGTGTCATCCCAGTGCCATAGGTCTCTTGTTAAAGATACACTTAAAATGCTAAAGTACTTTGCATCACAACAAAATACTGTAATAATTACAATATTGCAATATACTGCAATATTACACATGAGAAGCTTGGGTTGGACCACAACAATCTCAACTGTTAATGTGATTTGGTGCTACATAACTAAAATTAAAAGGTCTGTAAAGTTTTGTGACCACGTCTTTCATCATCTTTGTCCTATTGCCTTGACAAGTTGTGTCCACAGGCACATATATAAACATCTGGCAAAGCACTAAACATTTGTCTTTGTGTTTGTTTCTCTACAGATGTGTACCTGTCGTGGGAGGCATCTGTCAGGCTTGGAGAGCTGAGCTCTGGATGGTGTTTCTGGTTCTAGTACAGGAATGGGTGTGGCCAGAGTGGATGAGTGTAGTCAGGTGATTTGCCTCAGACTACTGGGCAAGTGGCTCTTCAGACTCAGTGATGCCTTTCTACAGTGTCTTCAAGCTGATCATTCAGAGGCTGCAGCTTTCCACGTGTGGAAATCATGTTGTTCAAAGCCCAGAGCTTCAAATCCCTCTTGCAGGCATCTTTGTGTCATAGTTGGGATCTGGTTGGGATCATACATTTTGACTACATGGCCAATGCGTGCATTTCCATTTCATCAGGTGTGCGTGGTAAGGATTGCTGCTCTTTCCAGGATGGTTTTGTTTGTTTAAGAGCGACTGCCTGTGTTCTTTGCATTTGTCCTGCAGCTGTGTGCAGCTGAGGAGTGAAATCACACAAAGGTTATTACAGTTTCTCTATCACCCATGTTTTTGTACAGTGTGACTACGTTGGCGTCCTTCACGTCTTGTGGCACGGCCCCTTCTCTCTAGCATTTCTCCAGGACTTCATGCTGCTTGGTAACGAGGGTTCCTGTGCAGCACTTTATCCAGGGCTGGTAACTGTTAAGCTTCTCCAACATTGCAGATACTCAGTGGTATTCAGGGCATGTTCAGTGACAATATTCTCTCCGGCACGCGGCTCAGAGTAGTGTTCGACCCAGCCCTCCATCTATTATCTCTGATCCTGAATTATCTCACCGTTTATAGATTTCAAAGAGGTGATTTTCCTCTGATTCCTTGAAACATTGTCCTGATGTTGCCTGTGTCAGCAGCAATCTGTGTCTGAGAGCAGAGTTACAGCCAGTAGTCACTGGTGCATTGCCTAGAGCTAAGCTGCACCTTGTTGTGAGCAGCACAGAGGATCTGAAGGTTCGGTTTGCTGAGGGTAGGCCTGGTCTGCAGCAAGCGCTTGTCTCTTTTCCTCACTGAGATGTAATACTTCTTCAGAGTGGACCTCAAACCACTGCTGATTGCTGATTTAGTGGTCTTCAAGGATGTTCATAGGTGCACTTGAGTAATCATTAAGTTTGGATATGATAAAGTGATTACAATCATATGTCTTGGACACTCAGATGAAGACAGAAGCTGAGTTGTCAACTGATCATCACCTGGTGGTGAGTTGGATCAGGCAGCAGTGGAGAGTGTCAGTGGGGGTGCGGTCGAAGCATCTGGTGGAGGTCCAGAAGACCTTCAGCTATCACCTCAGGCAGAGCTTCAATGACATTCCAAGGGTAGCTGGCGACACTGAGACCAAGTGGACCATATTCTGCACAGTCGTACCGCACCGTCTGCATTTAATGAAGAGATGATGGATAAAAGTAGGTGGCAAATCCTTCGTCCCGAGGTTGCATGGGCTCTGCATTAGAGAATGGGTGAAGAGCTGACTCATTTGAAAAGGGCTAAGAGTAAAGCTTCTGCACCTGCATACACTCAAAAGGAGCCAGTTGAGGCAGTTTGGGCATTCGAAAAGGATGTCTCCTCCACAACATCTATGAAAAGTGTTTTGGGTGTGTCCAACCTGAAGACCTGAAGGCAGACCCAGGACACACTAAAGATATCATGTGTCTCTGCTGGGTTGCGAATGCTCGTGTCCCCCACGAAGAGCTGGAGGTCTCTGGGCCAATAAGTGAAAGAAACTGGATAGATAATCCCATTGCTGCTACTAGTACTATTATTACTATTGCTGCCGTCTTCCCCCTCACTTTGCCCATCCTTGTCTCAACAGTGATATTGAACAATGACATTAATCTCCCAGTTTCTGTCTCTCTTTCCTCATCTCTTCTCAGCCCCCCCCCCCTCTGTCTCCCTTCCGACCTGTGTCCCTGTGGCTGCTGGCGACACTAGTATTGATGTAAGCGCTGTTTTCTCTCATTAATTTATCAGATCAGTAGAGGAGGGGGGGCCTCAGCAGGGCGAGATAATGGCTTCCATTTGGCCAAGGTCAACAGTCAACACATTCCTCAGTCGTTCAAATATAACCACACATTAACTTGTGTCACCAATACCAGGAGTGCACACACACACACACACACACACACACACAGTTAATAGACTGTTAGTGAGCTGTCCTGCCTGTCTATGAGTGTTTCATCCATTTAAAGAGGTAATATAAAGTCCCACGTCTGAAAAACAGCCAAATATCAGAGTGGTTACTTTCAGATAACAACTACATACAGACAGCAAACCTTACCTCATCAATATTTACATGATCCTTCCTGTCTGTACATCGCTCATGATGTTTGACTTTGAGAGATGAAAGTTGTTTTCAAATGTTTTAATGATCATGATTAGGTTACAGTAACATTCTTTTAGTGAACATTTCCAGCGTTTTTCACGACAGAGTTACTGCAAACATGTACACACACACAACCACACACACACACAAAAAACACCTTCATTAATGTATCTACTTAGTTGCAAAATATTCAAATTATAACTATCACATTCATTGGATTTTATTTTTCTACAAAACTTGTTAGGACAAAAACAAGGAATGTGTGTGTGTGTGTGTGTGTGTGTGTGTGTGTGTGTGTGTGTGTGTGTGTGTGCGTGTGTGCA
>VUQG01033195.1:0-10450 GCA_015106755.1 Etia nguti | reverse complement strand
CTCCAACCTCTCCTTCTGTTCTCCTCACCTCCCTGCAGACTGCTGGCAGCTTGCTGAGTGTGTGTGTGTGTGTGTGTGTGTTTTATTAAACTGCATGGCTGCTCCTCTCGGCTTGTGTCCTCCTTCAGGGCCCATCAGCCTCTTACAGCGCAAACACAGCCATTAAAAATTCCTCACGGCGCCTCGACGTCACTCACAGCAGGAGCGCTGTTACAGCGAGGGGAGAGATAATTGTTGAGCTTCCTGTGCAGAGCTTCGACCGCCACAGCTGGACTCAACACGACATGTCACACGGTTTATCTGCTGGGTCAACACCACCAGCTTACAGCAGAGCACGTGAAACTAATATGATGAATCCATCACGGTTTAGAAGCCGGCTCACGTAAGGAGTCGTTCCAGCCAAAGGGACGGCACCGCCACAGGCAAAAACACTGGCAGCAGCCAGTGCTACCCCTCAGCATCCTTGTAGATTCACTTGATGTTTCATTTTGAAGCGCCACCCTCACAAGTTATCGCATTCAAAACTTGGGTGTCCACGTCGCCTGCCTTTCTGGCGGGATGACGGCCTTAAGAACGGATCATGTCACGACACTCCAAACTGCACATTTCATCCCAGTCAGAGGTGCACACCGAAGGAAATAAAGTTGAAACCTCTAACGGCAGAAGATGAGCTTCTGTTTCAGTCGGTCCAATAAATAACCTGCAATAATCACTGCAGACAAATCATAGAGGGAACCTACAGGAGACGAGTAAACACAGCCAAAACTGAACAAACTAAAAAACTACTAACGCATTTCTAAAGCCCATCGCCAACAAAGCTTTGAATCAACTGAAAACTTTTATCATAAATAAAATCCACATTAGTGCTTAAATGTTTTTTCAACGAAAGCACCCTCATGACTACCCGACCTCACATCTCTGCATGCGTGAGGCGTACGGTCGCTGTAGCCGTGCTGACCTCCACTCTACGCTTTCATCGAGGGTTTGTTTCCTCCTCCAGGCATCGCTTGAACATCAGCACATCTGTGTGGATATTTGCTGCCATCCTGTCAAAGTACAGCAAAGAGAAAATAAACCGCGTCTCAGGTGACAGATGTGACCACAGAGCCATGTGACCGGCTTTACTGATAAAGGTTTGGGGTCAGAAGGTTTAGTGTTTCCAAGCAGCAGGCTCAGGATGTAGTTTATGCACATAATCATCACTAATAGCTTTAATGCAGGTATTCATCTCTGGGGCATAAAAATACTGTAATACGGGTTCTGAAAGTACTTAAGACAGCATTAAAATTAAATTATACTTTAAAAGAACTTATATGTAAAAAAAATCCAGATATATAAAGTTATTAAAATAAATATAAACTAAAATAAAAATAAAATTATTCCATCCATCCGCTTTTCAGGGTGGCGGGGGGTGCTGGAGCCTATCCCAGCTGTCTTAGGGCGAGAGGCGGGGTACACCCTGGACAGGTCGCCAGTCTGTCGCAGGGCTAACACACAGACAGAGACAACCAATCGCAATCACACTCACACCTATGGGCAATTTAGTGTTTCCAATTAACCTATCCCCACTAACTGCAAGTCTTTGGACTGTGGGAGGAAGCCGGAGTACCCGGAGAGAACCCACGCAAACACGGGGAGAACATGCAAACTCTGCACAGAAAGACCCCGCCCTGATGGTGGAATTGAACTCAGGAACTTCTTGCTGTGAGGCAACACTGTTAACCACCGTGCCAACATGCTGCCCCTATAAAATTACTTTAGTATTAAAATTATTTAGCATAAAATTAATAATTTAAAAATGCAAACTTTAAAAATATAAATGTTATTGAACGACATTCATTAAGAATTAAGTATATATAAAATAAGATTAAACGCTCGAGTAAACTCGTGAAAATGTAAATAACAAAAAGCCATCAAGGTCATAAAAAGCTTGAAGTATTTTAAATTGAACACAGGTAAAAACAAAGGTAACGACCAAAAGATAAACTAAAGCAAAATCTAGGAATGATTTCATGTTTCTAATTCTTTGTGCTCACAGGTTTCACTCTCCTCGCTCTGCCCGTAACCATCATCAATAATTCAGGCGGCTGTTTCCAGGCGCAGTGGCGAGCTGCTGATCGAAGCATCAACAGTCCGACAGCTCGTTACGCCTCTCTGCAGGTAGCGGCCGATCAGCCTTCCCATCAGCCCCTGCTGTTGCGGTCATTTTCTGGAAGGAGCGGAGACGACTGTTTTGACCTCTGACCTCCAGCTGCTGCAGACCGCGGCTCTGTGAATGTTTCTGTGTTTGTGAGGACCGACTTCATGTTTAAACCCACAGTAACAAGCTGATTTGTGATTGGATAACTTCTTTCCCACCCACACACTCATTACAGTGTGAGTGTTGTGTTAGAGCTGTGAGGACAGAGACTCAGATCCTCAACAAGGAAATATTAAAGAGACTCTAACTGGACATGATTGCACCGTAACAGAGACGCTGACACGCCGCGTCCTGTCACAGAGTCATAATTAAATTAAACATCATCTCGTGCTTGAATTTTCGCTCCGGGAGGTGAGGACGTCGACATAAATAGACTTTTGACAGGAAGAGTCTGAATCTGCGTGAGAGCGCCTGCACTGCTGGTTTCAGCGTGGCGGGAAACACAGCTGAGAGATTTTGTACACATCAAACAATTTATGTCATTTTTTTTCTCTCTGTATAAACAAAAAAGATCAAATGTTTTTATTTTCCTCATTTCCTGTCATATACGTCCTGTTCCAATGATAAGGCTTCAGGCTGCTCTAAAACACTCAGTATATCAGGTTTTTTTCTACTCTTGGATCTGTTTGATGTCACAGAGAGGGGATACAGTAACCACACCCACTAGATGTTCAAACCTTTTGTTTTGCGGGGCAGCTAATTGGACGAAATCTGTGTGCTTCTTTTATTTATTTATTTTTAAATCCGACCGAGGACGAACTGAGGGGCTGTATCAAGACGTGGAGTAAGACAAAGGAGGATTGCATGACCCACAGTTCAAAACAAAGAAGCTCTAAGAAGGTCCAAGAACAACAACAGGTCCACATCTGAAAACAAAAACTGAGTAAAACACGTTGAAATGTTCAGCTTTACAGCAGAAACATGTTTACAGGCTGAACCTACATCAGTTTTGGTCTCTGTGGATAATTTCCACCTTCATTCAAATGGTAAACGCTGGTTTTGGTTGTTACGTAACATATTTAGTCACCCGGGCAGCGTGCGTCCTGTAACCGTGTCCTCAGGTGTTCCTCGAGTGCTGATCTGTTGGTGTTCCTGTATTTAGACCGAGCTGACCGTGCTTTGTCCTGCTGAATCACCGAGCTGCAGCTCGTCGTTAATAAGGAGCTGAAAATAGCGCCGAGGCGCTGCCCTACAAACACACACCTGAGGCTCTGACACCTTTCACGGGGAGGAGACGCCTGAAACAAACAGGAACACGAAGATGCTGGTTCAAATCCACTGAAAACTCCTTATCTGTGCTCAGCGGGTGCAGGGAGAAAAATGTCCTTTAACTTTAATGTCACACAGAGGGAGTTTTTGGGAAAAGGCAGCGGGGGTTCAGATCAGAGGAAAGACACGGATCACAGAAATGGGATTTCAGAGAAGAGATGTGGGCCTGCAGGGACGCTGATCCCAGACCAGCTGGAGACGCCACATCGGGACCGTTAACCTCACTTGCATATAGCCACTAACGATTCAGCCCAACAAACAGATTTAAGGTCAGAGACTGAAATTCATCTTTCAGAACAACAAAGTTGCTCCTTAAATGCTTCCCACAAAGGGAACATCGACACTGACCTGACCTCCTGTTCTAACCCCAGGTTCCGTTTTATTGCTGTCTTTCTGCTCCGTTGTTGTTTTTAGAGGCGTCTCTCTCATCTCTACGGGGTCTTCCTGTCCTCTCTCACCTTTACAGCAGATATTTTAAAACCCCATTAGACCGTTTCACCGCGAGAAGCTCAATTCGTGGATACGCTCTGAACCTGAAACTTATTTCTGGACTTCCAGCACAAGAACCGTAACTTCAGACTGGCTGAAGTCTGAAAATGCCCCAAATCTAACCTTCAGAAAACACCACGGTCCATTTCAAAATGTGAAACCACTGCTGCGGACCACCCAAACCTTAAATCACACGATGGGTTGTTGGACGCGCCAACTGTGAAGTCGTCATCATCTCACGAACACAGGATGTGATGGACCGACTGCAACATTGATCACTTCCTTCTTCGTGTGTTTGATGATTCTTTTGGAGCTACAGATCTAAAATATAAAATCCAACTAAGATTAGACCCACACCTCTCTGAAAAAAACTAAAATCCTCGCTGACCAGCAGGCAGAAAAAACACATCATCACTCAGAGTGAACGTCTGTCAAACTTCTCAAACCACCAATCAGACGCTCTGAAGGTGTGTCTGATTAAACATGCTGAGCCAGACTCGCTCTGCTGATCTGCCTCCACGGCGGCAGGCCGAGACAACACCAGCACAAAGGTCACGTCCTCCTCCTGCCGCTAGACGCGTCATTTTTCAGAGTTCAGGCGGCGCTCGAGAGCACTCAGCACAACTAAACACCACCGCCATGAAAATGTATAAAACTAACACCGTAAAGTGTTTAAGTGTCAGTTTGGTAAAAATCTAAACCTATGAAACTACAACTTACAGACTGTCCAGGAATGCAAAGAGCTCAAAATAGCTTCAGTAAGGTGACGGGCTCCAGACTTCCAAGTGGTGTGAAAAAACGTGAAAGTGCAAAAACCTGCTCTGTCTCGTTCAGCAGCTACAGTGACACTACAGGAAGCAGAGAGCAGGTCACGCACAGGATTATTAGTTCTGTCACATTATTACATGTCAATAATGTGATAAAAAATAAACAATCAAAAGGTCAATATGGTCCAGATGCTTTCACATTTCATTCACAGCTCTTAAAACACCAAGAAGCCTGTGTTCAGAGTAAGACACCACACACTGCTAGAAGAAAGTGAAAACAATCAGCTGATAACTATCCTGATCAGTAATCAATAAATGGATTGGACTGAATCATAAACCAACCCAAAAAATAAGTACAACTTTAAAAAGAGAGAAGGCTTAATAAACCAAATGCCTGAAAATTTCAATTCAATTTAATCCATATAGCCTCAAATCACAATAACATTTGCCTCAAGGCGTTTTATATTGTGAGGTAAAGACCTCACAAAAACACAGAGCAGAAAAAATGTCACGCCAAACTCGCATTCGGAAAAGCCAAATTTATTTCTAATCCTCATTTCTAGAAAAGAAACAGATGAGTAAGAATAAAAGACGAGGGGCTGCACGTGTTCATCAACTCTTCTTCAATTTGGCAATGATACAGTAAAAGGTATGGTTTTACTTTCCCTACAATCATCGCTTCATCGTGTCTTCAAAACCGGCTACCAACCTCCGTTTATTAGCGATGCTGCTTTAATGGGGATAAAAGGCTGGAATGAGGCGCGAACCCTTCAGAAAAGTACGTTTTTTACTGAATAAAAAAGCCGTCTTTATTATAATATACAAGCCGAATTTAACATCGACTCACAATTTATGAAACCATACCACCTATTAGGAGGTAGCGCTATTTTTCGTAGAAATATCATTTTTATCAATGTATTGTTACAAATCGATTCTAACCACTTCATCAGCGGTGGTGTTTTAATGGGGACCAACGGCGGGAATGAGGCGCGGACCCTTGAAAAAAGTGGATTTTCACCTAATTAAAAAGCCGTTTGAATGATGAGATGAAAGCCGAATTTAACACCGACTCACGCTTAACTAAACTCGCCCTCCAGTGTGTGCGTGTGTTGGTATTATATGAGCTTTCTTCAGGCGTTACCTTAGTGGTGACAATACAAATGCAGTCCATCGCTCCGAGCCGGGAGTGAAGCCCGGGAACATCAGCATCTCATCTCCGTCCGTGCTTCCTGCGAACTCCAGCCAGGCGCCACTCTTCATAAATACTTCACATTAACTCACTCACCGACCGACTGCGGTCAGAAATCTACCCGAGAGAGAGTGCGCTCACCGGAGAGCCACCTCATCCCTCCCCCGGTCCTCCTTCATACCGTATCCGAAGCTCAGCAGGAGCAGCGCTCAGCGAACCCCGCTCCTCCACACACACACACACAGGCCGCGTTCAGGCGCTGTGGGAAAACCCACTCCTTCCAAGTTATGACAATAAAAGATGAACAGGGGACTATTAAAACCACGCTTGTATCGTTTGTTAGCGAGGTTACAGGAGATAAAAAATAATAATATAATTTCATCCAGTCAAGTTTTCACTTTAAACCGATCATTCAAACGCGTTTTGACTGGAAAACTACAAGTTTCAGAGTGTATCTGAATGCAACACTAAATACCTATACTGTAATGATTGCGTAATTGCAGACCAGCGTATTTTTTTAACACTTAAAAAATAAACAAAGACCTTAAATATTACATTTTGAAGCAGCTTAAATTATGTAGCTTAAATATTTATCATATTATAAATTTACACTAATTAAAATCTGAATTTATTCTTTAATAAGGAACTGAGTCAAGTATTTCTGCCTTTCAGTAATTACATTTGACATCAGGTAGTGTACTTTTAACCAAAACTAAAACAGTTTTGATGCAAATATCTTGAGTGAATTCTAATTCCATCAGTGTGACTGAAATCATTACAATTATTATTTTTCTCCCCTGCAGGTTCTAAATGACACCTAGATATTCTAAGCACTCCTTAGGCATTAAAGATATCTGCAGATGATGATCTGGGCTGAAATTACAGTTTGTACTTATCAGTGAATATTACTGCTTTATTACAAGCGCAACATGGCTCTAAGAAGACTCACTTGAATATCGATAAATTTCAACTTAGTAGAATAAAACACAGTTATTTCTTCATCTCAAATAATCGTGTGAAATAGTGACAGATATATAATATGTGACTATTCCCTGATATTTTCTACATTAAACAAAGTCTGAAAGAAAAAAAAAACAACTGAAACAGCAGTATGTCCGACATTTTTACATAAAAAGGATTCGTGAATAATTTTTTTATCAATCAGCTGACTTATCGACTGATGACTGCACCGTAACCATCAGTGCGTTTTAAAGTGTCCCTGAAGCTCTGTGACGTCCTACTCGACAAGAGACCACAAACTCATCTTGTCTGAGTCAGACTGTGCCTCGGCTTTTCCTCTCGACGTTTGAAAACACGCTAGCTGCTGCTGATGACATGTATGACTCAACGCCAAATGCTCGTGGAGGTGGAGGACGAGGAGGAGGAGCAGCGTCCCTCTCAGCAGGAGCAGGAGCAGGGGGAGGAGGAGATGAGGCAGCGTGGGCGTTTGGCAGGTGGGAATCTTTCACAGCTCCATGAATCCGTCATGTAGCTGCATCGCGTCCCATGCGTGTCATGATCATAACATGGCGTGTTTCACACCTCGACATTAACACAGAACAGGAAGTGATGCAAGTGGCGTTTTCCACAGAACAGCCTGCCGGGCTTTACATTAAAGTGAGGAGCTCGTTTGCCCTAAAGATAAATCGTTATTAGTGTTTTTGTACTTATTCTCCAAGCAGCTGAGAGCATCAGAGCAATCGATCAGAGTTTAAATGAGCTGCAGCAGCTTAATGTCTGGAGGAGCAGAGAGAAACATTCATGCCTGCATGTTTGACCCGTTTCTGATAATTCACTGCAGAAAACTTTTAAAAAACCTTTATTGAACTGCTATTTCACAGTAATATGAAAATAATAGTTTAACCCTTGAGAAAAGCTTTAACAGCACCTGCCTCGGGGGTGGACTCTGTGTGGACATCTCAAACCTCTCAGCAGTGCTGCGGTTGCCTCACATCATGAACGTTATCAGTTAAAGTCACAGTGAAAAGCTTTGCTGGTTATTCTGAGGTACACGAGGACATACGAGCGCTCTGCGACTGCTCTCTGCACGGCCAGCTGCCCAAGCATCTTCAGCACTGTGGAAACATTTCAGGTAAAGTCGGGATGATGTGGGTTTTATTCCAAACTGACTGTCACACAAAGCACCTCTGAAACACCACCTACTCACCACCTGTTCACCAGGTACACATTAGTGTTTTTATTGGTCGATGAGCGTCTTGGAGGACTCGCTCACTGTTCTGAGGATTCAGGCCATCTCCAAGTCTCCGCCTCTTCCTGCAGTGATGCTGTGGCTCTGTGGGTTCAGACCACAGACTGTAAATAAAAGATGGATGTAGTTTCCAGCTCCTCAAAATGAACCCAATGCATTCTTCTGAATGTCCAGCAGGGGCGCCTCCTCTGATTGTCTGTATATCCTCTGACCCTCGAGCCTGATCATCTGATCCTGATGAGTTCATGGTCTCAGTCGATGCTTTCAGGTGTCGTTAAACGCAACACAGCATTGTTCCCATTAGAGTAAAAAAAGATTACAAAGAGGGGGATGCTCATTGGCTAACAACTTGTGATTGAAAGTTATTAACCAATGAGCATACAGTATCCTTCAGTGTCAGCTCCATCACATCTGAAAGCTAACAGCTAAAGTTCGAGGCTTCAAAAACGAGACTTCACTAACCAACAGGTTACGACGTGACGGCTACGTCCATCTGTTATATACAGTCCGTTTCCACTGCAGCTGAGAAGCCTCACCTGTTAGCAGGTGTTCTCCGCCTGCAGCCTGATGACAGTGAAACAACGTGGGATAAAAAAGGGAACTGAGCCTTGTTAGATGGTTTGACTCTCACTGAGCAGCAGCCACAGACCACAGCTTCATGTTGTGTGAATTATTAACTCTTTCCAGGCCGAGGCTCTGAGCCGCTGCAGCGTCGTGGTGAATGATGTTTGCTTATGGACGAAGCTTCGCAGGTAGTTTTTGCATAAGTAGGTCACGGCGATGTGAGGTCAGACAGTCCCCTGAACAACCTGCGACGCTCCGCTCAGAAACGTACAACACTGAGAAACACATGAGGATGGTATTTGAAAGCAGCACGAGACACACAGGAGCCTGAAGAGGCGACGCAGGACCGCAGCCTCACAGAAACCTGAACTGAAATCCACACGAACCACCACCACAAAGGTGCTGAACGCCAGTACAGCTCCAGTCTGTCCGAGGGAGGCCTCGCAAGGCTCCTTCACAATAAAAGCTCCACACATGCAGGCTCAGGGGTCAGGAGCAGCCAGGCGCTCAGCCTGGCTACAGCTGCAGTTAAAGGGTCATACCCAGTGTTTTTTAATGGATTCTCTCACTAACAGCTCAAAATGTAAAGTTGACTCATTTAAAACACTGAGGTGCTTTTTTATCAGCTGACATTTGAGAAATGCTGACATGAATTCAGTGAAGTTTAAACGTCTATTTGCTCAGTTTGGATAAAATAAGGAAGTGAAATTCAATCAAAAACAATAAACATGAACTGATCCAAGAGTTTCACTTCAATTTAAGATTCATTTGAACTTTAATATAAATGAAAATGTGCTGCACAAGCTGAAATACGGGAACTAAAGTCTCCATGCATGCAGCTCCACAGCGCTAACGAACAAACTTCTGTTACCGTATCCTGAGTTTAAAGTGTATTTTTAATCCCTCTGTATCATTTAAAGGGATTAAAAGCATCGGTAAAATGTTCTTAAACACATTTACTGGCTGCTGTGAACAACTCTATTAAATCTACTGTGTTTCTATTGTGCTGTGGGTAAATCATTCTATTTCATTTGGCTTTAGTTTGAGACCCTCGGCCAGTTTACGGCACAGTTTTAATCCACGTTTAACGCTTTAAATGATTTTAATATCACTTTAATCTAACTTTGATTCACACGGAGCTTCTTTTAGAAACACTGGTTAGATTTTAGGTTTGTTGTTCCAGTAAAGTGAAGCCTTTCAAAGCACCAACTGTTCACAAACACAGCTCATATAACTGCAGAATAACAGCTCACATGTGATATTTTAATGTGAAACATGGTGTTACTGTGTCATTTTTATTTTTGCTTGTTTTGTACTAGGGCTGCCACGATTAGTCGACTAGTCACGATTACGTCGACTATCAAAATCGTCGACGGATAATTTAATAGTCTCCGGTATGGTAGCTGTGTCCTGCTCATCCTTCGGTGGCCGTATTTGTAGGCCGATTACGTGACAGCAACATGACGAAGGCTGTCCCAATTCGAAGAATGCCTCCAAATGCGTACTCATTTTCCCCAGATTTGAAGGATGGGTCGGGTGTATCCTTCGTGGCCCAGCCTATCCCAGAATTCATAGCGCGGCCCAGCCAATTCCAGTTTCCGACAATGGTGGCAGCTACTAAGTTTTAATATTACTCTTATTACTCTTTCTGGGTCACAAAATAAACTCTTCAGATATTTTCAGGCGAGAATGTAGCTGTGTAAACTTCAAATATCTGCTCGGTTTATCAAGACATCACATATTTGCAAAAGTGCTCCGACGTT
>VUQG01033187.1:0-12097 GCA_015106755.1 Etia nguti | reverse complement strand
ATGAGGTCAAAGGAGCTCTCCATGCAGGTGAAACAAGCTGTCTTTAAGCTGTAAAGACAAAAAAAAAAAAAAAAACATCTGAAAAATTGCTACAATACTAGGAGTGGCATAATCTACAGATTGGTACAACCTCAGAAAGAAATGAAGCACTGGTGAACTCAGCAACACAAAAAGACCTGGACGTCCACAGAAGACAACAGTGGTGGATCATCGCAGAATCATTTCCATGGTGAGGAGAAACCCCTTCACAACAGCCAACCAAATCAACAACACTCTCCAGAAGGAAGACATATCAATATCCAAGTCTACCATGAACAGAAGACTGCATGAAAGTAAATACAGAGGGTCCACTGCAAGGTGGAAGCCACTCATAAGTCTCATAATAGAAAGGCAAGATTACTTACTGACAAAAAGATTAACGTCTACCAGAGTGATGGTGAGAAAAAACTATGGAGAAGCTGTGGAACAGCTCATAATCCAAAGCATACACATCATCTGTAAAGCACGGCGAAGACAGGGTGATGGCTTGGACATGCATGGCTGTCCAGTGGCACTGGGACACTAGTGTTTATTGATGATGTGACACAGGACAGAAGCACCTGAATGAATTCTGAGGTGTTCAGAGACATACTGTCTGCTCAATTCCAGCTAAATGCAGTCAAATTGATTGGGCGATGTTTCATAACACAGATGGACAATGACCCAAAAACAAACAGCCAAAGCAACCCAGGACTTTATTAAAGAAGTTGAATATTCTTGAATGGCCAACTCAGTCATCTGATCGTTACCCAACTGAGCATTTCACTTGTTGAAGACTAAACTTCGGACAGAAAGGCCCACAAACAAACAGCAACTAAAAGCTGCTGCAGTAAAGGTCTGGCAGAGCATTAAAAAGTAGAAAAGGCAACTTCTGGTGATGTTCATAATTTCAAGACTTAGGGTTGTCATTGCCAGCAAAGGGTTTTCACCCAAGTATTCAAAATGAACACTTTATTTTCACTTATTTAATTTCTCGATTTACTTCTGAGCCCCTGAAATGAAGGGATTGTGTTAAAAAAATGCTTTACTGCCTCATATTTTTATGCAATCTTTTTGTTCAACCCATTGAATTAAAGCTGAAGTCTCCACTTCAACTGCATCTGAGTGGTTTCATTTAAAATTCAATGTAGTAATGTACAGAACCAAAATTAGCAAAGAAAGTTGTCTTTGCATTTATTTGCTGATGAGGCACTGCCATGTCTTTCTTTCAGCCAAAAGTTTGCTCTCTACAGCTCCGCCTCCTCAGACACCTAACCTTACCTCCACCACGGCTGCCAATCAACCGTCTTCACCTGCTGGTGCAACAGCTGCTTTTCAGGTCAATCCTCTTCCTTCTTCCTCCTCCTCACATGAGCGGAGAGACAAACACAGCAGGAGGAGGAGAGGAGAGAGGAAAGGTGAGAGTAGAGTGAAAGACAAAGTGAAATAAAATGAGCAAGCAAAAAATATAAATAAAATTACTGACTCTCTTTGTCTCCTCAGCTCGTTCAACCTCAGACCTTCTTTCCCTGGGGATGGAGTCACAGGTTGACGTGTCACGACTTGACCTGAGGGTGGGACGAATCCTCAGCGTCTGCCTCCACCCGCTGGCTGAAGCGATGATTGTGCAGGAGGTGGACGTGGGAGAAAACGGCCCCCGGACAGTGGTTAGCAAGGTGGGACAGGAAGCAAACCCTGAGGAGGTAATGTGACTTTGTACTGAAAACTATCATCAACCTTGTTATTGCTTTAAATACTTACTAAAAACCTAATAAAAAATTATAAATTTATAATTTGCCCTTAACATATACTGCTTAGCATTTCGAATAGTTTTGACTTTTCTACTAAATAGCTTCTATTTAATGCTTACAAAACAAAATCATTTCTTTCTCTCTGTAGCTTCAGGGCTCTTTAGCTGTGTTGCTATGCAACGTCAAGGCCTGTAAGCTGAAGGGCGTGGTCTCCCAGGCCCGGCTCCTCTGCTGCTGCACCTCTGATGACTGTGTTGAACTGTTAGTCCCGCCCACAGGCTCCACCCCAGGAGACAGGGTCACTTTTCTCAACTACCCTGGTAACAATGTAGCGTTAAAATATATGAACACAGTGACTGAGTTAAACAGAGTTTTACAAGCAGTTTTTGAAGCAATTGTAACTCAGATTAAACAGACTCATGGACATTTATTTCTCTGCCAACAGTTTTTAAGTTTTAGAAGTGCATTTTTCCAAACACTTACATTTACTTAAATTTACTTGAGTAGGGTTAGGGGTTGCCACTTCAACATGCAGTCAAGTTCTATACTCTTGCTAATGACCTACTCATTTTATTCACGTATGTTGCAACAGGGACACATGGAAAAGTTTCAGGACACTGGCCCTTGAGGACTGTAGTTTGAGACCCCTGATATTGTGCTTTCCTATGACAAGCCTCATTCACACATACATTCATGTGAACACATTTTTTTCTGCCTAACCCAACATTCACACTCTGGTGGATATACAAGGGTTCAATATAATGTTAAGAATACTTGGCTCTTGGCTCTTCTGACATGTAGAAGAGCCAGGGATCTAACCACCATCCTTCTGATTAGCAAATGACCTGCATCATATCATTTTAAAAAGTTATTGTCTAAAAATGTTAAAAATGAAGTAAACATCAATGTAAAAGTCCACAACTTTCTATACTTTTCTGACCCAAAGAAGCGAAGCAATAACAAGTATGATTGAAAAAAATCACTGGAAGCTGCCACTCAGCAAAGAATTTGACCAATCATTCGAAAGTGGGCATAAAGAGAAAGGAGTTAAAGTAGCTTTTGTTCAGACAGAGGATGCATAACTGTAATAGAGATTTATAGTAATGTACCTGGAGAAATAATTAGAATGTCTGCTCTTCCAAAATTGATTGACATGATCTTTTTTTTCATTTTATTCCTTATGTGAATTAAAAAAATCAAATTATTTGACTCATCCTGAATGACTGAAGATGTAAAACTTGTACTTTAATTCATCTTGATGCAAATTTCTAATACACGTTATAAACCAAACAATATAGACACAAATTATATTGCGGGGGGGAGGGCTTCTTGGGCTCTGGTGTAACAATGGCACAAATTTGCATCTTATTACTAAACATTAACACAGTAATGATAATTTTCAGGACTGGAACGAATCCAATCATGTCATTATCAGTTAAAACTTGATAGTTGTTGCAAGAAGCCATAGTTTGTTGTGCCAGTGAATAAAATATTTGTTTTATTCAAAACTAGTAGATAGAGTCCTTGTTTTGTATCTGCACCACAAAAACATTTGGGTTTTTTCACTTTCCTTCACTGTGTCTCTCTTCCTGTCTTCAGGTGAGCCAGACAGGGAGCTGCAGTCCAAGGAGAAGGTTTGGGAACTTCTCCAGCCGGACCTGCAGGTCGATGGCAGGGGCGTGGCCAATTACAAAGGATGTAGCTTTGAAGTGAAGGGCAAGGGGCTGTGCCGGGCCCCTTCCCTCACCAACTGCATCATCAGATAGAAATTTGTGTAACTGTGAAAATCCTGCGCAGCACTGCAGTACATGCTTACTGTGATTAAGCATCTGTTTCCTCAGGTGTTTTGTAAATGAAGAGTTAAAAAAACTTGGTGTCAGTGGTCTCTGTTCAAACACAAAGCAGTTAAAGCAATACCGAACACTTAAAGCAAATAATAAAGCAGTCATCAGAAAGAAATATAGGATCTCTTTCCACAAATAACTTTATGTGATAAGAAGTCGACTTGAGATTTAAAGATTTAAAAAAGAAAAGCCCCACATGGTGTCAGACAGAAGTCACTGTCCTGACGGTCAGAGCCCTGTGATGGTTCTTGGCTGAGAGGCAAAGAATTTGGTTTCTGAGCGGTCGCCCTCTGACTGACGGCCAATCACTGGTGTTATCTAGGAACCAGACCCCGCCCCCTATCTCCCCAGCCAGATTTCTGAGCCAGCCAGTAAAGGGCTGGGCGAGGTAGGCCGAAGGCTGAAGCCCCATCTCTCTCAGGTGGTCAGCATGCGTGAGGATAAGTATGGAATGCTGGCGCCATTCTGGACCAAGGAGCTTCTGAACGCCAAAATACAAGCACAGAAAACACACAAAGTTAGCAGATGCAGACAATGCTGTTAAAAATAACACAAGATGACCACGAGCTCAGGGGCCTGATATCCAAGTCACAGAGCACAGTACCTCTGCATGCTGCTGCAGGCGCGTGTCTTCGTGCGGCAGGTCGGCTCTCACGATGATGCCGAGCACATGCACACCTTCAGGGCAGAGCCGGTGGACGCTCTGTGGGTCAGGCACTCCAGGAGGCGTGTCAATAATTCTCAGCATCAGGTCAGTCTCTGCCCCCTGTCTTCTGAAAAAGCTTGGAAAAGTGCGCCAGAGGAGGCGACACTCAGTGGTCACACCTGAGATGCTTCTTCCTGTTTGGAATTCGTGTCCACCTGTCAGATTCAGAAATTTGTATTAATTTTTTTATCCTTAGCAAATCACGTTTAGTAATTTTACATGATTAAGTTGATTTATCATTTTGTATGTGCTATAAAGAGAAAGATGATTCTATATAGAGCTTGTCCATAATTTTACATTTGTTATGTTCATCATATTTCTTAAATGAACAAGAACCAACTTTCAGGGCTTAAAAAAATGTAAGTACAAAACCCCGCAGTTCCTCTAATGTCCACTTGAGGCTGATTTCAAAAGAGGGTCAGTTTCAAAGGCTCCCATGTTAAAATGTAAACTTTACAGCAGAAACAAATATGTTTACAGCCTGATACAAAGAACAATTTTGGTTTCTATTTTTCCTTTTTATAACATGTGTTTGAAATTTATGGCACTGGAGCTAGGGACATGGTCTCTTTGCCTGGAAGGTTGATTCTGAAACAAGTGGCTAACTGAAGTGTCTGAACTGTGAAACTGTAGCTTTCTTGTGTGGCAAAGCCCATTCAAGGAGTTTGTGCTTCAGTTCTGGTATACCAGTCTGCACCAGCATTGCACCTGTACAGGACACTGGATCTCAAAAACAAGCATGGGTGTGGCCAAACTTCAAAAAATGGAGTCCAGACACCAATGGGCAACTCCATGGCGATTTGCTATATGTTTATATGGATACACCATGAAAAGAGACATAAAACAAAATGTATAAAAAATGTTCTGTAGAAGGACTGACCAAGAAGAGCATTCCCCACAGAGCTCCTCCCACTCTGATGGCTGCCTAGCAATAGCATGTTCAAGACCAGCACGTCCCTATTGCCATCACCATGGTGATGAACCCCCCTGCTGAGGAAATCAAAGAGGCTGTTTCCAGGTTGACCGTGTTCAGCTTTGAGATCCATCTGAGAAAACAAAGTCTTCTGAATACACGTCTCACAGAATTTAATATAAAACTCACACACTGTTTAACACTGATTATTCTTTATTTCTAAAGACGTTTCTCATTAAATGTGATATTGTGAGATTTGATATAAATACTTTACAACTTCATACAAATATCAGGTATTAAATCGACAGATTTTAAGTTTTTTGTATAATTTTGTAGTGTTAAATCCAACACACAAAGGTTAAAGGCAGGGCGAGAGCTTTGTTATACAACACAAACAAATAAAAGCATAAAAATAATTTTAAATAGGATTTTATGTAAAACTTTTATTCCTATTTAATCTCATTATAATAGGCTGGATTGTTTCTTGATAAAACAATAACAACACATACATTAAGTTTATAGGTATATAAATATTTCTGGCTTTCATTCCAGTTTTGCACCTGTCAGTACTCAGCTAAGGTCAGGACTGAAAACTTAAGTAGTAAAAAAAGATCAACACTAATCCCAGTAAAAACAGATACTGACACTTTATTAAAGTTCTGATCCAGTTTGCATCCAACAGAAGTTGAAGGACAAATGAGTGGAGATATAAAATTAATTAGTCAAAGTTTTATTGAGACATTATTTTATTTTAATTCTAAGAAAAAAACTCCTTACACTAATTAACCTTTAAGAAACAGATCTCATAGGGTCATGAACAATAATATTTTCTTTAACTTAAAGGCTTTAAAACTGTAATTAAACAAAAGTGAGTCTTACCTGCTGAGGCAAATGTTTCAAGGACTGGATATGCTCGATATGGGAGGTTGAATGTGTATTTACGGGAGTGGTTACTGGTTAAACTGTAACCAGCCGGTCCTATCTGTGCTTCACGCTGCAGTTTTATTGGGTCATAAAAGCAACAAACATCCGTGCAGTTCCTGACACTGATGTTCCTCGTGTTACCTGTTGTCATTAAATCTTCTGTCAGCTTGCATAAACTAAAACCAACAGGTAAACAGAATTCATAACCTGTAAGTAATGAAGCAGGGTTTAAGGTAAAACTGTCCTGCAGAGCAATCATCTACTCTCAGTTTTTCCTGATAAACCAAATGAAAAAAAGATTTTATGACAGACTGCAGCTCATTGATAATACATCACTCATTCATTACTGATTAACAATTTGTTCCCTGTAATTGGAATTACAGTGAACCTCCGTATAGCTACTGTAATGTAGATTTAAAGTATTTAACCATTAACAAATTACTACAATATTGTAATATGGTACTTACACTGTAAACACTTGCAAATTACAGTATAATGCTGCAATTCGATACATGTATTATATATATTATAAATTATTTTTATGTGTTTAAATAATATTCTTTAGACTGAAAAATACTCACAGTGTGTTGGCATAAAACCAAAACTGACACAAAATTAATTTGAAAAACTGACTTAATACATTAAATTTACGGTGTTACTGCCATGTGAATTTAAACACATATATAGTGTATTTAAAAAAATTTTTTTTTACCAGATTTACCACTTTTCTTACCAATAAAGACCTGCCCCATAGCTGCAGCCTCATATGACACCAAAATAATTAAATTATAGTTTTGTAATTTTAAACACTTTTACTTTCTTTCATTTATTACAGCTGCATTTCATTCTCATGTAGAGAAACTGAGGCATGTTGTTGCAATTACGCTTCCTTTTCTTACATTAAGCGAATTTGTTGATTACATGTGTAGTTACATTTCAGTACACTAAAAGAAAGGCGATTTTGACTGGTTTGGTCCACACATATACATATAGTAGACTAGATGTTGCCTACATCCTGCTTTCATTCACTGAGACCATGCCCATAATAATGCAAAGTTTAAGCCTTAACGCAATTTTAAAAAGTAAGTTATAATAACAAAGAAATCCCCCCCACTGGTAAGGTTATTATGAAGGGGTAAATTAGTTATGTAGGCCAAAACCACAAACGCTTAGTTTATTTTAACATGGGATTCTATGGGGATTGACTCACTGTTGGAGTCAGCCTCAAACGGTCATTGGAGGAACTGAAGTTGTGTCACTTCTATGTCAGCTTCATTTTTAAGCCCTGAGGTTTTCCCTCAGGATGAAATTCATTTCTTAGTCCATAAAAATCTAAAACTTTTAGAGCTTTGACCTTGACAGGATGGATTTTGTTATCAATATCCTTTTGTTCTGCTTTTTCATTGATTTGATTCATTTACAATAATATGAATACGTATCATTGCCCACTCAGGTACATCTTCTTCATCTGCAGATCTTTTGTTATCAAACCCAAATCAAAGACAGTGCTGTTCTGCACATAACTGGGCTGGACCACCATGTTACCTTGACAGTAAGCCTAACATACTTCTGCATTGTGTTTGAAAACGCTACTATTTCTTTCAGACCTTTCAGTCAAATTATAAATTGTCTTGGGTCCTTTGCATCTCATCATTCTTTGTGTTTTTGACAGTGCTAATACTGATGGTCCTCACAAAGATGTAAATATTACTTACTTTGATTGCCAACATGCACACATGCTTGTAAAAGCATGCATACATTATGCAAATATTAATGCATCACCAGTTTATTTTTTGTTACTCACAACTAGCTAAAAACTTAAAATCAAGCCAACCATCAGTGAGCAGAAAGTTTGAGCTGAGAATCAGGTTATCATGAGAGCAACAGGGAAAACTTAGGAAGGAAATGGGGAGACACAGATGGAACGTGACGCTCATCCAGATAAATGACCCACACAGAACATACGTGAACAGGGAAGCTGGGAAACACAGCTGGAGGGGTATGGAAAACACTGTGTGTGTGTTATCTTTATGACAACCATACACAGAGCGAGAACGGCTATGCCCAGCAGCTACCAGCCACAGTGAAACCAACACATGTTCTTTCCTGCTGTGCTGCCCAGGCCTCTGAAAGATCACAATCAATTTGAAGGAAGGTTTTAGGAAACAAAATAAAAAAGCCTTACATGGTCATACCCACATGCCTTCAAATTGTAGTTTTATTCTTACAGACCTTTAAAACAGTTTTATCAGATCAGACCTCACTTCCCTCTTTCTTTACAGACCTGTGGGGATGATTCCTCTCCCACTTTAGCTTGTGTTATCAGTGCCCATCGGCTAAGTGGAAAAACATTAAATAAGCATGTGGTCTGAGCAGATGCAGGGCTCTCTGTAATAGATATTAAAGCATGAGAAGGATGTGATTTAGCCTCTACAGTTTTGTGTACTCAAATTAAATCTCACTGAATTGTATTTTTTAGGTGACCAGAGAGTCTGGGGAACCTTCATAATGGTCTCCTTTCTATTTCTTTTCTCTCAATTCAGAACAGGACTCTTAATTTGATAGATTTTCTGTCTAAAGTATGCTAAATGCTACTTTTAACCAAATTGCAGCATTAGCTCTATATAAAGCCACAACAATTTAACACGTCTTAGATTAACATACAAAACAACTTTACTTAAGCCCATTTTGTTGTTCAGATACACAAAAAACAAATTCAGAACAACAATCACAGTCACAACTTGCATTTATTATGATGTTAGCTAGCTAGGCTACCACTTGCTACAAGCTAACTGCTAGCAAACAATAACAAATCCAATAGAAATGGCCACCTCACAAGTATCCCAACTATAATGAAACAGAAAAAATAACTGATTATGATTGGAAATGACAGCTTAAGGCTTGTGGGCTGTTATCATACATTACACTTTCCAAACATGACATACTGTCAGCCATATAGCTTATATTTCAGTTTTTTAAAAAGGTAAAAATTAAGGAGTTTGACTATATTCACTTTAGATTGACAAATAGTTTTATGTTACAAAAACATTTCCTTAAAATTGCTGGAATAAAACCAGCAGAGTGCTACAACCAATTAAATCTCATAAATATTTACACCAACATTAACTCAAAAATATACAGGCACAACTTTCAGGAAAGTAATTCCTCTGGACAGGCCTCAGACCTTAAAGCTGGGGACATTTTTACACATGTTTGTGTAGAAAATGTCTTGAATTATTCTATTAAATTATTTTCTTTCTTTTTTTGAATTTTGGTTCCTTATTTTATTATTACTATCAATTTTCCTCAACAAAATATTAAATTTGGAGGTTCATGGTATACTTTGTTGCTCCAGAATTTACATAAATTCAGCACATTAATTTGTTTTTGAAATGCCTCTGATTTGACAAAAGAAGAGAAAGTTTACATATTTGAGGCACTGTTTTAGGCATTTTATTGGAACATTATATAGCTACAAATGTGTTTTTTTCATGTAAAATTAGGTCTTTGGCTTCTGAAGTCCAAAGAGTTAGAGTAATATTTGCAAATCTTGAGTGCTTCAGTCAAAAATCATCACCTAATTTAAGCTTATTTTCCTTTTTCTTTACCAGTTTAAAGAGTGGATAAGTGTTTGAAGTTTGAGTTCAGAATTCTTTCTTAGTTTTAATACCAAGTTTTAGCTAATACAGGTTTGTTTTGATAATTATTTTTCCTCTTCAGTAATGATGTTATCTTTGTTTTTGGGAATAAGAAAACAAAACCTTTTCAGTGCAGGTTTCTTCAAAATCTCAGCACATGAATAAATGTGCTGGAGGCAGTTGCAGCAGATATGCATTAGGAATCAAACACTGGTTCTTTTCCTAGTGGTGGAAATGGGGTCAAACTGTATTTCAAAGTGGTTTCTGCTTGTCTAGACACAAATGAGGAAACAAGATCTGCACCACAAAGAGTTTCACTTCCTGCTGAGTTTGCCTGTCAGTGCAGCCTGGCAGGAAGCTAATTAGCATTAGCATTTAGGAACACTGTAAAAAAAAGAGGGGGAGGGGTCCAGGGTTTTGTCATGCATATAACCAGTTATGTTATTCACCCCTCCCTTCATTCCACAGGTCTTTCATTTTCTGTCTCTGAGGTCAGTCACTGGTAAAAAGAGCAACTCACTAGTCCTTACTCATTCTTTCTGTTTGTCCTCTTCATTTAGATCGGTGACACACGTGAAGCCTTGCCTTGGACACCGCTGATGATGACGAGCCTGAAGACAGTCCTGAGGAGTAGCGAGATGAGGTTGCAGAGAAGTTGAACCCTGACACTGCGGCTAGCTGGGTACCGGGTTCTCGCAGTGTCCGGCAGATGAGTCCGTCCCCACAGGGACAGCGCTGGAACAGTTCCAGACCGTGGTTCCCCTTGCGTCGGTGTCGCGTGCAAACCTGTCCTTCACGTAGCACAGGCTTGCAGATGCGAGTCCAAAAGTGACGGGCGCAGCACAGACCGTCCAAGCAGTCGGATGAGCGCAAGCAAGGATTCCCGACCTGACCTGAAACAAACACACACAAACCCTTATAGAAACATGAAGGAGGCAGGGGGAGACATACTCCGGGTTTATAACACTGATCTCACTTCTGCCAGGGGATCCTTTGGCTTCCTTCCTCCCTCCTTTCTTTTTGGTGAGTGGACTTAGAGCTCCATCAGTGTTTGGAATCCTCTCAGACACAAAGCCGTCCACATCAGGAACACAAATATCTGGTGGAGGAAGAACATAGAGATAATACACTTGATAAAATTTTAAATATAAACAGTTTATTGTCATTAATGTTAAACTGAAGTTTTCTGTAGGGGAGCATCTTAACTGTTGCTGCAGCGGTTGGTGGGGCAACACATTGTGTCCCTGAGGCAGGGCCTCTTCCTTCTGCGGCAGGTCTTGCAGTGAGAGTGGGCAGGACGCCTTGAGGAGGTGTGGCAGTAGTTCCCCTCTCTGCACTCCAGGTCACTCATGCACTGGTAGACCTGCATGCAGACACACAAATGTTATTACAGAGTAACAAATGCACCTGGTTTCCTGTTTGTAATTTAAGGTGATCTTTTCCCACTGGTGAAAAAAATGGCATGAAATAACAAACAGAGGGCTTAAACTACTCTGACTTCCAATTACAGCTGCCCTGAGCCACTTTATGTGAGATCTATACTTCTGTACTAAATCTACACCATAGGTAGGTCTTAACTGCAGACCTCTCTAAGAAAGTAACTACACGTAACATAAACACAGTCTTCAAATATTGTGATTGGCCTGAAATCCTCCTATCCATTTCTGGCTAGTTTTCCTCAGTTTTTGAATGGATTGCCAAGAAAATAAAAATCATCGACTCAGTATAGGCTTGCATAGGCGACATCATAGACTCGGCAAAAATCCAATGCAGAATCATCAGCTTTCACTTTTGTAGCACTCTTCTAAAGTACACCTCAACACTACAACTTAAAACTGTACATTGGGGCAAAACAGTCCAGTTGATAAACCAAAGAAACATTTTATTATTCTTCCCGATGATGTTGAAAACCAAAGAAATTTAAAAACATCATCATAGTTTTTTATCATGAAAGCTTAAAGCATCATAACAGCCGAGAAATGCACCTGAAACAGTATCATGCTGATAAAAACGGCCAATAAAGTTTTGTGAAATTTTAATAGTTAAAATATTAGTACAGTAAATTTTTTGAAACAATGTGATGTTCTTGATGATAAAGTTTAGAAACAGGTAAATATTATAAGTGACTGGTACCCCAGATGGTACCTGTAGTTTGAAAGCGAATAAAGATTTGTAGCATTGTAACATTCCCACCAATCAAACATTTGAAACAACAAATAAAGACCAAAACTTCCAAACCGTTCTGCCAACTGAAGCAATGTAACCTATAATGTTTAGTCAATAAAGCTTTTTAAACATTGCAA